>KZ652782.1:130053-142360 GCA_001010745.2 Gerris buenoi | reverse complement strand
GTAATCTACTCTTCAATACCTTTCATTTGATACCCCACTCAAAATTTAAAAAAAATATTTTTTTCTCGCGATGTGAATTATTCGCCATTTTGAATTTGAACAGCTGATTATTTTAAGTTCTCTATATTTTTCCTGAGTGCGCGTCAAAACGACCTTTAATACTGGTAAGTTTCACGCTTTTATCTCTTTTGGTTCAAAAGTTATTGGAACCGTACAGAGTGACAGACGGACACAGGAACGATACTATAAGGGTTTCTTTTTTTTGTTTTACCAACGAAACCCTAAAAAAAGAAAGGGAATTACAAAAAAAAAGTCAGTGCAGAGGTATTAAAAGTTTGTCAACCATGTCCGGATTTAATCAAATTTAAATGAAATTAAATTAAATTTTTACCTTCACATCTAAATAAAGACTTTGACCTTATTTGAAAATCTTTTATTTGAATAGTATTTACTTTATTGTTTTATTAAATTTTAACTTGGACACTTAAATAATTAGTTCGGAGTGTCTCTTTGAAAAGTTTTTAAAGGGGCTAGTTAAATTTTAAGTATCAGAACATTCCCTTGCCTATTTTTCAATTAAAATCTTAGGAAAGCACGGACTTAGTTAACGCTACTAAGTCTTACTTTGATCTTAAATAAATGACTTAATCGTTTCTATCCAGTCTTAAGCAGAGGCTAAAGCTTAATGTTTACTACTCCGGCCCGGAACAGATTACACTGTTCTGCAAAATTTGACGAACTTTCTGCCCTTAAGAAAATTTTAACTGAATTTTATGTTTTCGAGGTTGCTGAATCCGAATCTGTAGTCAAAAATTTTCCTAGACGTACAGTTTTCCCGGAAAATGCACCTAAAGTTCGGAAAAATAGTGTTTTTGGGGGTTTTTGACCCAATTTTTCGCCCAAAAATTTTTTTGTAAAAAAAAAATATATTTTGGGTGTTTGAATATCTTTTAACTGTCAAGAACACGAATCAAAAGTCAAAAAAAATCTGTTGACCTTACCTTTTTAATAAAAATGAAAAATGCGAAAAAAAATAAAAAAATAGATTTTTCCACATAGTGAGTCTTTGTATTTCTATCACATTTTCAGTGGTATAACAAATGTTTTGTGACTTTTTTCTGATATTAGTCTAGTCTAGAGAACTACAATATATGTGACCGAAGGGGGAGGGGGGGGAGGTCAAGAAAAATAGTGGGGATACTAAAAAAAAGTACATACAAGTTGTAGTTTTCCCCATTTTTTTTTAGTGTCCTCCCCCCAATTTTTTTACACCCCCTCCCCAAATTTTTTCTTGACCCCTCTCCCCTCCATGGGTCACATATATTGTAGTTCTCCAGACTAATGTCAGAAAAAAGCCACAAAATATTTGTTATACCACTGAAAAAGTAATAGAAATACGAAGACTCACTATGTGGAAAAATCTATTTTTTTTCTTATTTTTCATTTTTCATAAAAAAGTAAGGTCAACAATTTTTTTTTGACTTTTGATTCGTGTTCTTGATAGTTTAAAGATGTTCAAATGCCCAAATATATATATTTTTTACAACATTTTTTTGGGCGAAAAATTGGGTCAAAAATCCCCCAAAAACACAATTTTTCCAACTTAGGCGCATTTTCCGGGAAAACTGTACGTCTAGGAGAAATTTTGACTTCAGATTCGGATTCAGCAACCTCGAAAACATAAAATTCAGTTTGTTTGTTTCAGTTGTTGTGATTGTTTATTTTGGGTGCTCAACTGCGAGGTTACATACACCCTTATTATGTTTAATTTATATAAATTACATAACTAGTATAGATTATTTTTGCTCTGTTTAACTTTGAAAAAATTGATACTTTCATTCATGTAAAAAAATCAAAACATTTTGTCATATTAAGATAACAGGGGAAACAATTAAAAAAAAAAAAAAAAAAAAAAAAAAAAAAAAAAAAAAAAAAAAAAAAAAAAAAANCTGTAGGTTACAACTTATCCACTGTTGAGCCCATGATTCGCTGCTGTATGTTACAACTTATCCGCTGTTGAGCCCATGTTTCGCTGCTGTAGGTTGCAGCTTATCCGCTGTCGAGCTCATGTTTCGCTGCTTTAGGTTACAACTTATTCGCTGTTGCGCCCATGCTTCGCTTCTGTAGGTTACAACTTATCCACTGTTGAGCCCATGATTCGCTGCTGTATGTTACAACTTATCCGCTGTTGAGCCCATGTTTCGCTGCTGTAGGTTGCAGCTTATCCGCTGTCGAGCTCATGTTTCGCTGCTTTAGGTTACAACTTATTCGCTGTTGCGCCCATGCTTCGCTTCTGTAGGTTACAACTTATCCACTGTTGAGCCCATGATTCGCTGCTGTATGTTACAACTTATCCGCTGTTGAGCCCATGTTTCGCTGCTGTAGGTTGCAGCTTATCCGCTGTCGAGCTCATGTTTCGCTGCTTTAGGTTACAACTTATTCGCTGTTGCGCCCATGCTTCGCTTCTGTAGGTTACAACTTATCCACTGTTGAGCCCATGATTCGCTGCTGTATGTTACAACTTATCCGCTGTTGAGCCCATGTTTCGCTGCTGTAGGTTGCAGCTTATCCGCTGTCGAGCTCATGTTTCGCTGCTTTAGGTTACAACTTATTCGCTGTTGCGCCCATGCTTCGCTTCTGTAGGTTACAACTTATCCACTGTTGAGCCCATGATTCGCTGCTGTATGTTACAACTTATCCGCTGTTGAGCCCATGTTTCGCTGCTGTAGGTTGCAGCTTATCCGCTGTCGAGCTCATGTTTCGCTGCTTTAGGTTACAACTTATTCGCTGTTGCGCCCATGCTTCGCTTCTGTAGGTTACAACTTATCCACTGTTGAGCCCATGATTCGCTGCTGTATGTTACAACTTATCCGCTGTTGAGCCCATGTTTCGCTGCTGTAGGTTGCAGCTTATCCGCTGTCGAGCTCATGTTTCGCTGCTTTAGGTTACAACTTATTCGCTGTTGCGCCCATGCTTCGCTTCTGTAGGTTACAACTTATCCACTGTTGAGCCCATGATTCGCTGCTGTATGTTACAACTTATCCGCTGTTGAGCCCATGTTTCGCTGCTGTAGGTTGCAGCTTATCCGCTGTCGAGCTCATGTTTCGCTGCTTTAGGTTACAACTTATTCGCTGTTGCGCCCATGCTTCGCTTCTGTAGGTTACAACTTATCCACTGTTGAGCCCATGATTCGCTGCTGTATGTTACAACTTATCCGCTGTTGAGCCCATGTTTCGCTGCTGTGTAGGTTACAACTGATTTTACGAGTGTTCTGTATAATTTTTGATTTTTTTTTCTACAAAGCAAATATTATATATCTGGAATAAGAAAAAAAAGATGAAAACTGCTTGCTAAGGGTCCCCGTGGCCCTAAAAGGTAATTGTTACGAGTAAGGGATATTGTTACCCTTTATATACTTTTTTTTATAAAGTAACATTACCCAACATTTTTGTCATTTTACTTTAAATATAAAAAATTAAAAAGTAAGGTAGAATTTATATTTTAACAAAAACTTCATATCTTCACATTAATTAATTTTTTTTAAACCCAGCTTCATTTAACAATGTTTCAAATTAATTACGATGATTCACTTTTAGACTAATTACTAACAATATATGCACGTTTATCTTCCTCTATCTTTTTTAAAATTAATAATTATTATAACATTTTAATTTCGTCGAAGAAGTAATTATAAGCAAAAAAAAAATTATGTTTATAATTAACAGCCATATTATAAAAGTGTTGTTCAGTTGTTAATTTTTTTGCTTCCGGGCTTACCTAAGGTAACGGAAGCTATGTGATTGTTCAGAAGAACGAAATTGTTTTATGTCTCCGATTTCAAAAATTCCAAGACAGTAATCCGTTCCAGACATCAGGGAACATTTTTGGTTCCGTGTCTGTCTGTCGACCTTTCGCTTTGTTGCTCAATTTTTGCGAACCAACATATCTAAAAAACTACTTATCCGATTTTATTGAAATTTGTGGGTCATATTATTTAACCCATTATTGGTCCCATAAGTTTCAATCTTCTGCGCCAATTTCATTCTCTTCTTCATGTGCACAAACAAACATTTATTTATTCCTATATCTTTTAATAGCAGATAATATCTGATTTTTATTAAATTTGTATGGTTTGTCGAAAGTAGCCTGCAGATGGCCCCAGATTATTTTCAACCGTCTGCGCTCCTTAAATTTTTCTAAATTAGTACGCTTATTAAATGTAAAAAAAAAAAAAAAATCAAAACAATTTTTAAATTTTTAAAAAAACAGGGGAAAATTAAATAAATTTAATAATAATATGTTGTATACAAACTCATTAATGTACAAAATAGAACGCGAGGAAGAGTATTTTTTATAAAATAATAAAATAATCAAATATCAAATTTCGTAAAAGAATTTTTTTTTTTTACTCTTATAAAAACTTTTTAACATGATTATACAGGGTGACCGGAAGTTAACCAGCCAAACTTCATGGTTAGTATCTATGGCCAAATTGGAACAAAAAATGTCGAGTAAGCATATGCCCAATTCTCAATAGTCCTCAAGATATCGATTTATTTCTTTTTTTTACGTGTTACACGAAAATTTTCAATAAATGCCAAATATCTCAAAAACTAAATGAGATAGGGAAATCAGAGTAAGGAACAATTTTAAAGAGCATAAAAAAACCTTTCAGAATCACTCATTTATTTTCAAATTATCAGCTGCTAAGCATCTATTAAGTCCTGTTATATTTAAAAACTAGGATTTTTTAAATTTGACCCCAAAATTCCGGAGCTTTCTACTCTTAATTGAAGGATGCTAGAAGTGTGAAAATTTCAGGAAAAACTTCTGCTTTTCATAAGATTTCAAATGCTATAATTAAAGTTTATGATCAACGGACTAGTTTTTGAATTATGGTGAATTGAATGTTACCAGGCGTGCATTTTTTTGGTCCGGATCACAAGCAGTTCTGGTACAAATGCAAAAAAGGTTTCCCCAAACGATACAACAACATTTAGGGTTTCTTATAGGAAATTTGACGCTGAACAAAAAAGGTCCTATAAACATGGTTCCGAAAAAGCTTCGTTTTCGAGATATTCGCGAAAAACATAAAACAAACACCAATTTTGGACGTTTTTCATGAAAATTCTCAAATAATGCAATTATTACCATATTACTTTTTTGCATTTGTACTAGAACTGCTTGTGATCCGGACCAAAAAAAAATGCACGCCTGGTAACATTCAATTCACCATAATTCAAAAACTAGTCCGTTGATCATAAACTTTAATTATACCATTTGAAAGCTTATGAAAAGCATAAGTTTTTCCTGAAATTGTCACACTTCTAGCATCCTTCAATTAAGAGTAGAAAGCTCCGGAATTTTGGGGTCAAATTTAAAAAAATCCAAATTTTTAAATGTAACAGGACTTAAAAGATGCTTAGCAGCTGATAATTTGAAAATAAATGAGTGATTCTGAAAGGTTTTTTTATGCTCTTTAAAATTGTTCCTTACCCTGATTTCCCTATCTCATTTAGTTTTTGAGATATTTGGCATTTTTTGAAAATTTTCGTGAAACACTTAAAAAAAAGAAATAAATCGATATCTCGAGAACTATTGAGAATTGGGCATATGCTTACTCGACATTTTTTGTTCCAATTTGGCCATAGATACTAACCATGAAGTTTGGCTGGTTAACTTCCGGTCACCCTGTATAATCATGTTAATAAGTTTTTATAAGAGTAAAAGGTCACCCTGTATATAATTATTAGCATTTAAGTTAGAAACAAAGTTGTAGATAAAGTTACAGTTAGTGTTTATATTTAGTTTTATTAATATTGTGTTTTTATAAATCATGAAAGAGCTAAAATTGCTACTAATTGTAAATAAATTATGATTTTAGCTTGGTAATTACCCAAGTTAAAATATCGCAAAAGAAAATGAAAACTAAGTTTTTATTTATATACCTGTTAAGACCAAGGAATGAAACTCAGAATATTATATTAATAGGTAAAATTATTGAATAATTTATTTTTGCGATAAAAAGCCACTTGATATAAACTTTCAGATTAATAAATTATTAATCTAGTTTCGTTTTACTTAATCATTATTTTAATTTTTAATAAATTTTAGTATGCAGGTTTATTTGTTGTATTACTTTCTAAATTATTTCTTAGGTATTAAATCCTTACTGTTATTGAAGTTTACATTACCTCTTGTTTTTTACCTAATGAGTTAGGTAAATTTATTCATTTAATATTTCATTACGGTTGGTTGGCCTGTTTATAGAGGATACAGAGGATGTTTACGAAGGAGAAATCCAGCGTTAAATCTGAGCATCTTGCTCCAATGATTTTACCCTCTTTATTTTTTTTACAAAAATGAAAAAATTTTCTCTGCCATTTTTATATAAAAGGGAGATTTACCTTCTAGAAAACTATTTTTAACCTTCTTTTATAAAGGTATTTGTTTAACTATTATTCTATTTATAATATTTATAATATTATCTATTTATATTATATAATATTAGACGTGTAACGTGTTATGATATTAACATTTAGAAAGACCTTAAAAAATACGTGTGGTGTCGCGGAACACTCGGTAGGAACGAAGTTCCTTACATTTTTCATTAAATATATTTATAAAATCACACTGCTAAGTACGCATACGTTGCTATACTACTTGTACATAGCGGAGTTAGAAAAGAGACAAAATTAAAAGTAGTTAACTTTTTGTACCCAGCCGTTATTTTCTTTTTCCGTGGTAGGCTGTGAAATAGTAACTTTAGAGCCTAAAATACGTTTTACGTCCTAGGACGCAAACATTTTTTTCTTTACTCCAAGCAGTTATCAAAACTTCCGCATTAGCGCTACTTTCTTAGTGAAAAGACGATTGAATTCCGCTAGATGGCAGTGCGTTTTATTTATCTTTTCTTATAATGTAACCCCTTTTTAAGGTTTCTTTTTTTTAAATCTTAAGTTTGAACTAATATTTGTTATTATTATATTGATTATTGATTAATATTTAATGTTTTTTCATTGTCTGCTACCTCGGAAAAAATAGCATGTGCTACACGACTGTGAAGTGTTTTTTCTTTACCTTGGCAATATTTCCTGTCTTGCTTCGCTCGACAGTAAATATAATTGCCGCGGTAAAGAAAAAACTCACTTCACAGCCTAGTAACATAATATACTATTATTTTAAACATCTAAGTTTAAGGTCCACTCTAACAAATTTAGTGAACTTTATCACTTCATAACAGTGTTGGTTTACTAAAAAAAAATATATATTTAAAAAGTTCTCATTAAACAGATGAAGTTACAATTTTTCTTGGATTAAGTGCGCAGAACTATAACAATATACCTAATATATTCAAATAAGCGTCAGCACAGATCGTTTTACTTTTAATAAGACCATGATTATATTTTCTATATTTACAAAACAAAGTGACTTTTTGACTTATAACAAAAATAAATAAAACAAGTAAAAAAAAAAACAGGCTTCCTTAATAACATTTTTTTCCGGTTCTAAACATTTTTGAAGCTTTCGTTTACGCGAGCGTTGCGCGTGAACGCATAGGCGGATAACGTTGTCCAACGAACTCAACCTGGGCATTGGTAAAATGAACATGTGTACTAAATATCAACTAACTCGGTGATCTTTTACTCAAGATATTGTCAGTAGATTTTGTGACGGTGATTTTGGTCGTTTTTTTTTCGGATTCACTTCCGGACTGCAGGAGGTGCCGTAAGGAACTTCGTTCCAAAAATATGTAGATGTTAATGCCATAGAATTTCATCAGATTTTAGTTTATAATTTTGTCTTTCGTTTGATTTACGTTTACTACCGATATCACAGGATGATACAAGATACTGCTTGGTCTTCTATAGACCGTAGGTCTAAGATTTTCTTAACAACAAACTTCGTACTTATAATGTAGTTCTAAAGCCAGCTTGGACTTAGAGTCTATACAAGTTTGGGGCAGCAACAAGGTAAGAAGCTTTCCTCAATTCCTCTCAAAGACATCTTTGATTTACGTTCACAGCTCTGTGCTCCTACTTAGCTAATTAATTATTTACTGAAAAATGGAAGTAACACACTTTCTTTTTACAATTCATCATCATTAGCGCTTTAGTCTTTGTTTATGACTGGGACAAAACTGTGACTACTAAAGACATTGAAGTTCCACTCTTATTTTGTCCACACTATTTGCCTACGCTGGCTCTTTTTAATTTATCATATAAAGAGAAAGTATTGTGATATGCGCGAAAATTCGATTTTGAATTTTTGATAGATTTACACGCTATGAGGTCCTTTGAGTCTAAAAAAGTTGTTTTAAAAAATTGCTGCAGACGCATGGAGCCTAAACTACTGGATCAATCTCGACGAAATATGGCATTCATGTTCAGAAAAATCATATCCCGTGGCGAAATCTAGACATTAATTTTAGCTCCAAATTTTGAGGTACTACCCCTCAAAAACTCTGAATAATCGTGAAAAAAAATAAAAATCAGTTCCGTTGATTTTGATTAAAAAAATTCTTAATTGTGGTCCAATTAAATACGAATCTAACAGTATAAGGTGTTTTCCCGGGAAAAGTCTAGTTCCTGAGAAAATAGCTTTACACGTGTACGGAGAGAGGCCTGTTCTTTTCCTGTCTAGAAGTTATTTTTATTATAATTTTGATGAAATTTTCAATAATAATTCAATAATTAAATGTACCTACGAAAACACGAATTACTAATACATAAATGGAAAACACAAATTATTGTTTTTCTTTAAAGTGAATAAAAAGCAGTTTCATATTTTTCGAAAACGTCGTATTTTTTTTTTTTTTCAATTATTCAGTTCTATCAAGAAAGGATTCAAAACCTCTTAGAAAGTTTTACCATCGTAACAACTGAAAAAAGAATAAACAATAAGAAAATGATGTAAATCATTGAAAATATGTTTTTAGAGTTAAGAGAGAAAAACAAAACAGTGTTATCTGATAAGTTTTAGATATACAACTAATTGCATTCCTTGTTCTTTTGAGGCCCATGTTCTGGAATTAAATTGGGAAACCCCCAGGTTTCAGGTTTGACTACAAAAGAAGTAAAATCCTAATGCAACTTTTTTTGGGGGGGGGAGGTTTTCTTTTTAATCTAATCAAAGATCCTTTCTTTCCCCCACGCCCTTCTTTCCCCCTGTGCTCTACCTTTCTTAAGTTTGAAATTGAATACAGAGTTTGAGATACAATTAAATTTAAATTTACTTAAACAAAATATATGATAAATTAAATTATTTAATAATTATATTTGCATAATAGTTATCTGATACATTTTAAAAACGTAGTATGTAAGGAAAATCTAGCATCTAGCATTTCTTTTGTTGAAGTTTTTATTCTCCCAATTACCTAATGTTCATGATAAATTTAATTTCTGCAGAAAAATCTAGATTTATTCCTACAACGTTTATTATCTTGATAAATTCAAGGAAGAGAACATAGTTTATTATTGCTTTGATTATTTTATTCAGTGTTGATCTTGTGTTATTTCCTTAATTTAAACAAAATAATGTTTTTACTCTGGGTTAAAACAAGACCTCCATACATTTTATTTTAAATATTTCTTTATGGTTTGAATTAAAGTAATTGCTTTGAGTATTATAAAATATAAATGAAAAAGTAAATTATAAAGTAAAATCATAATAAATTATAATAATTTGAAGTGAAACTTCTTTGGCGGCGGTAGTTTGAATTTTTTCATATAGTGAAATCGTGTTTCGAAGTTTGTGATTCGAGACTCGTCCAAGTGTAACATTTATACAGATTAATTGTATTATATCTATTTAAAGACCAGCAAATCAAAACAAACATTTATTTTTATTGGAATAAATGAGGTTGCCTTAGCATAGCAATATTTTTCTTCAATTAAATTTCCTATAACCATTTGTTTAACAAATTTGATTAACAAATCGTGAAATAATAAATTCGTCATAAAATGAAAGAGAGCAATGTATTCTAGAACTTAATTTTCACTTCTAATGCGTAAGAACCTCACACACATTTTTTTCTCCTCTTCATGGAAAAACATAGAATCATAGATATATTTTTGTGGTCGCTCCTGGTGGTGGAAGTTAGTACTAAAAGGTGAAAACTGAGCTACCTTCTGTTATAATCTAAGTTCCTGTTATAAGAACTCTGATATATTTATGAGCGCCACATATTTCATGTCGTTTATTGCATGTCGGAACTTTCTTCTGTCCCCAGCCCAGAATCATTTTCCATATTAATAAAAGTGATCCCTTGATGCACATGATTGTACCCGAATGGTTATAAAAGTACCTTGTATATCATTTAAAAAGTTTATTTAAACTAAAAGGTATACGAATAATCATTTATATAATCAACAATTTATATTTTTGTTTAAAATGTTGGTTAAATAAAAAAAAAGGTATTCGCATAATCCTTTATAATATAATCAAGTAGTGTCCCAACGAAGCACATCGAAATGATTGGTTATTGCTAAGCTGAGGCAACCGCATTTATTCCAATAAAAATAAAAGTTTGTTTTGATTTGTTGGTCTTCAAATAGATATAATAACTTATCTAAATTAATTAACTTAATTTTACTTTTTTTTCTAAGTATATAATATTAAGCTCGTTGCCATGCGGACTCAACGGCTCGTATAGTAAAAGAGTATTTACTTAATTTTTGACTAATCAAAAAGTTGGAATCTTACATAGATTACTGCTCTCACTAAAGAAAATTTAAAAAAAAAATTGAGGAAGGCACAGAAAATCAGATCTTATACACATATACATAGTATTTACTTAAGTAATTATCATTTAAATGTCTTATACTGTAAACACAATATCTACATAACATGTGTGATATCCAATATGCATATTTCTCGACGACAAAAGAAAAAAAATAATTTATTCATTTCTTATATGTAGGATTCAAGAAACCAATGAGTACATTTTATGCTAAAAACATAATGTGAACAACCTTCCAATGACGTCAAGTGCCGACAATTACCGATTATAAACTGGTCATTAAATACCCATTTTGATACACAGATTTTAATGTGCTATTAGTCTAACTTCGGATTTTAATCAAACCTTTTTTTCAAAATCTAACATTAAATAAATATTCAATTTTTAAGTTTTTGGTAGTATTTATACTGCGGAAAGTTTAAATAAAAATGTAAATCAAATTATAATTATCATTAGCACTGGGTGACAGACAGAGAAAAATAGACTCCAGCGCCGAGACTTGAACCACGGGCCTCTACATTTCCAGTGTTGCGCTCTACCAACTTAATTTAATAAATATATCGATGTTTCATTGAAACATGTTATGATATATTTATCCTATTATAAAATGCCCTATTGCTTACGAGCCTACCCAAGGTAACAAAAGCGATAGGTTTCTTTATATGTCTGAATTTAAAAATTCTTAGTCTTTGAAATCGGTTTGAGACATCAAGGAACATTTCTTTGGAACCATGCATCTTGGTTCCATGGGTTCTTTTTCTCATTATTTTTGCAAGCCAACATTGCTTAAAAAAAAAACTCGTCAAATTTTTATGAAATTTGTTTGGTGAGTTATAATTAATAAGTTATGTTTCAATCTTCTGCCCTCATTTGTTTCTCTTCCAAATGTGCACAAACGTATACATTTTTTTACTAATTTACATCTATATCTTTAAAAGTATGTTCAATTGATTTTTTAGAAATTTGGATGGTTAGTCATAAATATAGCCCACAGATCCATTTTAATTTTAAACCAATCATCTGCGCTCATTAAATTTTGCTAATTTGATACTTTTGTTCATGTAAAAAAAAAAAACAATTTTGGCAAAAAGTGATAAAAACTTAAATTAGTTAGACAATAATAGGTTGTGAAAGCAACCATCATTAAGGTAAATGAAGACGCTATGTGCCCCATTAATTGGCAGATATTGGCCTTTTTTGAATGCATAAAGTGTGCACCTATGTGCCGAATATGATGTGTGCCGAAGAGATTGCCTCGTTCAAATTGTTAAATTTATACGCCCTAAACAAACGTACAAATTCATTTTGAAATGAAAATTCCTTAGTACCGAAAACAGAAAAAATTCTTGTTTATAACTTGTACTATGATCTTGTAAGATCCATTTTTATCTTATATTTTGAAATATACTGTGATAAATGGTATTGCAGAATATTTATGACATTAATGTTGAATGTTCAAACATCACACAAGATTGCCTTTCTTACGGTTCTGTTATTAATGGTTAGCTAAGAATGCATACATCTCTAAAAAGTGACATATATTTCCAGTTTGATTAATTTTTCATT
>KZ652782.1:65061-79293 GCA_001010745.2 Gerris buenoi | reverse complement strand
TTTTGAACTCTTTATTTATTTCTTATTATTATTTTTTTTTTTTCCTCTACTTATTCTTTCGTCTTCTAAGAAAGTTTATTTATTTTTGTCCTTGCTTCATTCTTTGAAAAAAATAAAGAATAGCGTGTGATAAATTATTTTTTCAAGAAAAGAAATAAAAAAAGTAACAATAATATGAGTATATAAATAAATTAAATAAATTATATACTATTATTAAATTGTCAAATTGAGGATAAAAAGAACGTATTATTTCTCTCTATTTCATGGAAATACATTCAACCATCGCTTATTGGGGCATTAAATCCACAAATAGACATTTTAATACTTTTCCGCCAAAAAGTGGAAGTTTTCCAAGAAGTGGAAAAAACCAATTTATACATTTGTTTAATTGGTATATAGCGGATGGATCTTAAGGTGAGAAATGATGAAACATTAATCCATTCTAATTACCATTTGATCCGCTAGGAGCTCTGATATAATTTTATATAGCATTTAGAACATCTATCGGCGAAATATAGTACTAAAATAAAATCAAGTGAAAGCCAACTTCCAACTTCCTGGCGCGATATTTAAGAGGATCAAATTTTGAAAATCGTTTATTAAAAAATCAGCCTGCCTATCGTCAAAATATTGTACTGTACTATAAATTAAAACCTATCGACCTCCTGTTAATCCTAACTTCCTGGCTCGATATTTAAAAGCGTCACATGTTGTTTTTTGCGTGATGGAAATTTCTTCTGAACTCCAGAGCTATCCGTGTTAAAATATGAATATTTTTAATAAACTATGTTTTGTGTTAAGTAGTTGGGCCTAGTGGATATTAAGTGAACTATATAGATACACAGAAACACATTGTAAAATATAAACAACAAATAGGTTAAGTAGGAGACTAATTCAGCAGTTCTGATAGCTTTGAGTTACATTATATCAATATGTAGTTACTTATTTATAAGATTATGTACTTAAATTTAATAAACAGTTGGATTAAGTAACCAGACTTCTTTGGAATAAGATTGAATTTGGAGCAATAGTAGAGGTCATCATTAAAGGTAGAAGGAAAAGTCTGTCCACGAAAAATTATGTGTACGTGTACATCAATCAAAGCAACTTTTGGCCTCTATAAGACCATCAGTGCAGAAAAAGATGAAAACTTGAATTAAACAAAAGAGGTCTTAGGGATGGTGTGAGTCGGTGAGTTATTCAAAGCCAGACAATAATACAAGGCATTCTTTCTTAACACATTTTTTCAGAATAGGTTAGTCTCTTATCTAATCTCTTATCTGTCACTCCGATTCTTTTATACTATTCTAGCGGGTGTTCCTCAAGGCAGCATTCTGGATCCCTCCTTATACTCTATTTATGCAGCTGACATTCCAGTACATTCATTTCCTCTTTTGCCGATGGCAAAGTAGACCTTTCTGTTAATCCAGAACCTAACCATGCTTTCGATTTTCTTCAAGAATATCTTCAATCTATTGAGAACTGGTCCACAAAATGGCAAATTAAATTCAATAGAGGAAAGTAGAGTGTACATGTTAGTTAACTCTGCTAAACGAACAGACATGAAGTGGCGATACAAGACTACTCAGTGGCGTAACTATGGGCCCGCGTGGGCCCTCGGTGCAAGGGGCCCCCAAATGCAAAACAAAATAAATTAAAAATTACTATCTGTGTACCAATGTCGAAAGGGGACCTTTGTATTTTGCTCATCATTTATCCTTGGCGATGGATCCCCAAAACAAATTTCTTGCGGGGGCCTCTATGCCTTAGACCACTGACTTTATTTAGACTTTTGGATAACAGATCTAATTTATCACTAACGAACAAACTAACAGACAATAATATAATTATAAAACCTATTTGGGAGTATATGGACTCGAATTGTTGATGGGGATCGACCAATCCATGCAATCCTTAATCCTGCGAAAAATTCAAATGCTCCCTCCCTGTAAGACGTATCCTCTTTTGGAAGCCTCTCCTCTGCTGTGACTGGATGAAGAGTACAGTTCTAAGATGACTTCTAAAGGTCCTCCCTGTTTAAACAACACAAATTTAAACTCAAGCTAGCAAAGTGTGAAGAACTCTTAAAACTTTTTACCGTCATTAAGTGATAAGCTAGCGATTTTTTGAAGTATCTTTCATCTGATCTTCTTCTAAAGATAAAATGGTCTTTTAGAAGTTTTAGCGACATCATCCAAAAAATATATTCAAAAATGAAAATTGCTACATATTCTGTTCAATCCATACATCATACAAATTTAATGATTTTATAGAGCTTTACAATAAGAAGTATTATTTACTTAAACATTTACTAAAAAGATAGCCCGAGGCAACGCAGACAAACTTTATCATACACGAGTTCATAATTACTTAGCCCAGTTTTTTTTAATATATGTTTTCGNGTGTTGTTTTGTTGGTCCCCTGGTCTAATGGACACAACCCCTCGGCGAAAGTTGGCTTCAGTCCCTTATCAGTAATTGCTTGTTGTTTTGATTCTATGCTCCTTCTATATATAGTATTATTCTAAGCGTCTGTGGATAGGTCGGTGGTTGGAATTTTATGTCAGTCTACAGGTTAGAGTAAAATCAAAAATAGTCTGCCAGTTAAACCTCGCACATAGCTTCCTCACATCCCTATCACGTACAACGTACTTTATTGATTTTTTGCTTTTACAAGCCATTAATGTCTGATTTGTTTCCCCCGGTTTTATGAATCTGTCAAATTTTAGAAGTGAAACTTCTTTAGCCAATATGCTTGTAGAAAATTGATAATTGGGAAACGAAGTTCGCGTTTCGAGACTCGTCAAAGTGAAACATTTTTGATGTGAAATGAACGAAATTGCAAGTTTTTGTATTAAGACTCGCCTGTGATAAGTATTTTAATCGACTGCCGACTTAGACCGGCAGTTGATTTATCTGTAACAAATCTTCTTTCTGGACTAGTCTCGAACCCCGGACCCCTTGGTTGAGAGCCTAACGTGCTAACCACTTTACCACAAGAGTAGTTGATTTATTCTGTACACAGAATATATGGTATGTAGAAAAATATGGTATGTATGTGGGTCCTTTATACAAATCTACAGTTTCATACCAATCTCGATGAAACTTTGCACACTTGACCTTCAAAGGAAGGGGAAGGTCACTGTCTATATGAATTTTCGTAATTTAATTTTTGGTACCCAGGGGTACGGGGTACAAATGTCAAAGTAATGAATAGCCTTTATGAGACATATCGACAAACTTTATCATACACGAGTTCATAATTACTTAGCCCAGTTTTTTTAATATATGTTTTCGTAGGTATAATAATTATTGAGAATTTTATCAAAATTCTTCATAAAAATATCTTTTCCTCGACGGGGAATCGAACCCAGGGTCTCTCTGTCTGCAATTAAAGCTATTTTCGGAACTAGATTTTCTCCTGGCAAACGTCTTATATCGTTAGATTCGTATTCAGATAGACTGCATTTTAGAGGGGTAGCAAATATGGAGCTAAAATTAATTTCTCGATTTACTTTTTTAAATTTTTCTTGACAACCATTCATCCTTTCTGCATATTAAAACGACCAGTTTTCAATAATAAAGAAAAATATTTTAACTTAATTTGAAATATTTCAATCAATATACGCATTGGAAAATAAAATAATTAAAATTGAAACTAAATAAATCAATTAAAATTTGAACACTCTGATAAGAATTTTACATGTTTTAATTAATATTAATAATAAACCAATAAAAACTGAGTGAAGGGGAATACACACGCAACACGTGGGGAAAAAAATAAATAATTAAAAATGTTATTTAAGTTTCGAAAGTTAACATCCAAAATGACATTTGATAAACTTTGTAAATTTAATTTGTCGAATTCCTCTATCTATGATTCATATAGGGAAGCTACGTTGTCCAAAATTAGAAAATTTATTTTGTCGTTGAGTTTGAATTATTTAGCAACAACATTTTAAATGGAAATCAAATCCAGTTTTGAGCATTTAAATTGAGTTTATTCAGAAGAGGGTTAGTACGGAAAGAGTTTTCCAATTATTCAAGCTTTTCAATTCCAGAATCGAAATGATGGGAGTTCCGCATGAACAGATGAAGGTTCACGTTACGGGAAAACGTTTGTTATTCCGCCAAAAAGTGGAAGTTTTCCAAGAAGTGGAAAAAACCAATTTATACATTTGTTTAATTGGTATATAGCGGATGGATCTTAAGGTGAGAAATGATGAAACATTAATCCATTCTAATTACCATTTGATCCGCTAGGAGCTCTGATATAATTTTATATAGCATTTAGAACATCTATCGGCGAAATATAGTACTAAAATAAAATCAAGTGAAAGCCAACTTCCAACTTCCTGGCGCGATATTTAAGAGGATCAAATTTTGAAAATCGTTTATTAAAAAATCAGCCTGCCTATCGTCAAAATATTGTACTGTACTATAAATTAAAACCTATCGACCTCCTGTTAATCCTAACTTCCTGGCTCGATATTTAAAAGCGTCACATGTTGTTTTTTGCGTGATGGAAATTTCTTCTGAACTCCAGAGCTATCCGTGTTAAAATATGAATATTTTTAATAAACTATATTTTGTGTTAAGTAGTTGGGCCTAGTGGATATTAAGTGAACTATATAGATACACAGAAACACATTGTAAAATATAAACAACAAATAGGTTAAGTAGGAGACTAATTCAGCAGTTCTGATAGCTTTGAGTTACATTATATCAATATGTAGTTACTTATTTATAAGATTATGTACTTAAATTTAATAAACAGTTGGATTAAGTAACCAGACTTCTTTGGAATAAGATTGAATTTGGAGCAATAGTAGAGGTCATCATTAAAGGTAGAAGGAAAAGTCTGTCCACGAAAAATTATGTGTACGTGTACATCAATCAAAGCAACTTTTGGCCTCTATAAGACCATCAGTGCAGAAAAAGATGAAAACTTGAATTAAACAAAAGAGGTCATAGGGATGGTGTGAGTCGGTGAGTTATTCAAAGCCAGACAATAATACAAGGCATTCTTTCTTAACACATTTTTTCAGAATAGGTTAGTCTCTTATCTAATCTCTTATCTGTCACTCCGATTCTTTTATACTATTCTAGCGGGTGTTCCTCAAGGCAGCATTCTGGATCCCTCCTTATACTCTATTTATGCAGCTGACATTCCAGTACATTCATTTCCTCTTTTGCCGATGGCAAAGTAGACCTTTCTGTTAATCCAGAACCTAACCATGCTTTCGATTTTCTTCAAGAATATCTTCAATCTATTGAGAACTGGTCCACAAAATGGCAAATTAAATTCAATAGAGGAAAGTAGAGTGTACATGTTAGTTAACTCTGCTAAACGAACAGACATGAAGTGGCGATACAAGACTACTCAGTGGCGTAACTATGGGCCCGCGTGGGCCCTCGGTGCAAGGGGCCCCCAAATGCAAAACAAAATAAATTAAAAATTACTATCTGTGTACCAATGTCGAAAGGGGACCTTTGTATTTTGCTCATCATTTATCCTTGGCGATGGATCCCCAAAACAAATTTCTTGCGGGGGCCTCTATGCCTTAGACCACTGACTTTATTTAGACTTTTGGATAACAGATCTAATTTATCACTAACGAACAAACTAACAGACAATAATATAATTATAAAACCTATTTGGGAGTATATGGACTCGAATTGTTGATGGGGATCGACCAATCCGTGCAATCCTTAATCCTGCGAAAAATTCAAATGCTCCCTCCCTGTAAGACGTATCCTCTTTTGGAAGCCTCTCCTCTGCTGTGACTGGATGAAGAGTACAGTTCTAAGATGACTTCTAAAGGTCCTCCCTGTTTAAACAACACAAATTTAAACTCAAGCTAGCAAAGTGTGAAGAACTCTTAAAACTTTTTACCGTCATTAAGTGATAAGCTAGCGATTTTTTGAAGTATCTTTCATCTGATCTTCTTCTAAAGATAAAATGGTCTTTTTGAAGTTTTAGCGACATCATCCAAAAAATATATTCTAAAATGAAAATTGCTACATATTCTGTTCAATCCATACATCATACAAATTTAATGATTTTATAGAGCTTTACAATAAGAAGTATTATTTACTTAAACATTTACTAAAAAGATAGCCCGAGGCAACGCAGACAAACNTTTAAATTTTCTTCAAAATGATCACATAGCTTTAAATGTTCTTCAGAATAAAAAAAATAATAAAAAACAAAAAACAAATATTTGGTTTAGAGTAGAAACAATTACATATATTTTAAACTGAGAGATAAAAAGTTTTGTTTGAGAAGAAATTAATGTTAAGCAAGAGTACAAAGTGATAGATGGTTTTAGACCAACTAATATTAAAACACTATGAAGGGAACAGCACAAAACATATCCAATTACTAATCATTATAAATATATTTATTGAGACATCATGTAGACAGTACAACTTTTTTAAAAAATGTATTAAATTGAGTATTGGATATTTTATGTCATTATAATTTTTCAGCAATTTGAATGACATTTTTTTGGGGTAATGAATTAGCAATCAGTAGTGTAAATTTTAATAATGATTGATTACGTTACTTCGTGGTTTTAAAATGAGTAATTGGTAAAATAGTAGGTTACTGTTCTTATCTAGCAAGTCTGCATTGCATGATGAAGGCCATTTGATCTTTGCCACGAGGCAAGAGCATTAGTTTTTCTGTTAAAATCCATGTCTTTTTTCTTGGTTGTTTAATTTATCGAATTTTACATTTTTTTGTTGGTAAATTTTAAGATAAATAATCATTTTATTGTTAATTAGACAGATAGTGATATGATTTATGATGTTTACCTTACGACATTTATCTCTGTTAGTTAGAACTTTATGTGATGTGTCATCTGTATCTTTGTTTTTACCTTAATGTTAGTGTTACTTTTTAATTTGATCTCATTTTAAAGTAACCGTATCAAGGTCGAGTGTTACAGTTTGACTATACATGTTCTTCTTCATTTAAAATGACAGTATAATGACATTATAGTTAATAAGTCTAGATATTCCAAAAAAAAAAATGAAAAAAAAAAAAAACACTTTAGCTTTAGAACTATTGTGAATGCTTCGAACCTATTGTGGAAGATCTAGATACTGGATACTGGACTCTTAATTCTATGAAATAGAACCCGTTCAATGGATTTGCCAAACACCCAGTTGTTTTAAGTATTTGAATCCAAATAAATGTATGTATTTGGATTATTATTATGATATATTGTCCGGATATATGATACATATGTTGTCCGTAAATATGAAACATATATTGTTCTGCCTCTTTACTAATTTCTAGATATCTTTGCATCATATATACTTTGTAACGATTTTGGTCTAAAGACAAAGGTTTACAAAGCTGTCTTCTATACAATGGCTGTAAATTATCTGTGTTCCTTTCAAAAGGGGGCTAGTTATGCTTATTACCACACTTAAAATTATTCATTGAAGTAGATAGTATGTATGGAGGGTACATGTTAGTATTACCTCTTTAAGAATCTCTGAGATTATTTTTGGCATTTGAATCCCCCCCCCCTCCTCATCATCTTCATTTATATTATTATTATTTGGTGCAAAAAGTTTTATAATATGAATTTGAAGAAGGAAAGCTTATTTTCAATACACAAGATTTCCTACTTTAATTTATTTTCATCTCTTATAAAAATCCCATTTTCAATTAATCTAACTTAATGGTTTTCATTTATTTTTCTAGATGAAGATGTCAGAGTTGGACCCACTTCAATGGCAAATGGAAAAGTTAAAGCTGATGGTAAACTTAACTGCAGTTTCTTATTATTATTTCTAAGATTTATCATTTAATTCTATTTTTAATTGCAAATATACGTTAAATCATCAGAGTTTAATTTAAAAAAAAAAAAAATACATTAGATTGCCTATTATTTATTTACAAATTTAATATTCCTGAGCTTACATTAAATTTATACATTTCAACTTATGGTCATACATAGTAAAATAGTGAACTAAAACGTATGTATGTATTTGTTTCTTCTAGCTTTTATCTAAGTCAAAAATCAAGTATTAAGATACTTTTTTAGATTGTTAATCCGTTCTGTTTTTTAGAATATAAATGAATATAATTATTTATAAATTCCTTTGTATAAATAACTATTAAGATTAGGGAAGTTTAGTTCAATGTACTTTGAGACAAAGGAATGTTACACTTCTATTTTATTCTAAGGAAGAACATTCCGTACACTTTCTTTAGATTGTTACTCTCTTCTGTTTTTTATAAGGGGAGTAACAGTCTAAAGAAGTGCCAGTATGGTAAAATATATAATCATGCTTGATTACTAGAGAAGTGAGATATATTCTACATTAATAATCACATCAATAGAGAGTTAGAAGAGCTAATTGATAATACACTCATGACATTATACTGTCAATCCGAATGGCAAAGAACACAATGATGAACAACTTTCAATAATTTCAAAAATCCAACTTCTCATTCCCAGAGCTGAAATCCATATTTAATATTCCGAGCATTGTTATTTTTACTTCAAGCTGCAACAAAGTGCATTTATGTATACAATAATAATTAGCACAGGTGTTAGAGAGTTTAGGCCTGCAAAAGAGCCTATACAACTAGATAATATGTATTGGACGGGGTTTGAGAGTAGCACCATCTGTTCCATAAACCCTATTATTTCCATTTATCAATAAAGCCATTAAAAATGAATGGAATGACCATTCAATGAAATAGCAAATGGCCTCTCTGTTTAATTTTAATGCCAACTTTGACATATATTTGTCTCTTTTTGTATTGCAGTACATAACTACAATATCCTTGGTTTTTCTTTTATTATTATATTTTTATCAGAGATGACAGACGAGCTGGTAATGGAATTTCTAAAAACAAGAGCTGATTTGCTGGAGAAATTCGTCATGGAAAACGTAGAACTGGAACAGCTTGAAAGATGGATCATCAGAAGGACCCAACGAGACAAGAATAGATCTCAAAGTATGACATTTTTTTTTTTTTTATAAAAAATGATATTATTAAGAAAGGTGTAACATTCTTTAAAACTAGATATGATTATTTATACATATATGTTAACATCACAAGTAGTAAAAAGGACATTAAAAAGTAAATATAGACAGAAGTCAAAAATCTTGTAACTAACTGCACATTTATTACATAAACTAACTTAAAACTAATTATGTTATGATGAATACAAATTTTTATTGGTTGTTATACTAGATGGAGAGATCTGATTTTAAACGCTTTTTCTTAAAATCTTAGTGTAAAAATGTCCGGTGAACTCATTATTTTTTCCCCCATTTAATTTAAAAGGTCCAAGAACAAAAAATAATGACTCGAGTTAAGAATAATATGAATTGAGTTTAAAGAAGTGGTTGTATAATGAATGGGATTGATTTGCTATGAGTAATCAATAATTTCTCTTGTAATAGGACAAGAAAATATTTCTCCTTAATATTCTTCAAGAAAAGAAATTCTTCTGCTATTTCTCTTAATCTGGAACTATAATATCGAATATTAAATAACAAAATACCTTTTCTATAAAAAATGGATTTTGCCCAGAAAATTTATTGTTTAGCTATTCAAAAATTAAGATTTTTTTTAGTATTTCCTGATATTTTATCCATACGTATACAGCGTTGTGTGGAGTAATTAATGTGCGGAATACTTTTAAAAACTGGTTCAAGGGTTCATTTTCATAACGGTTTTTATTACCTCTTTTATTGCTGGGGGGCGATATTATTTTTTTTACCAGTCGTATTTGATTATCCGGCTTTTGCAATTAACAAAGAAATATTGTAAGTGGCTTCTAATCCACCAGCATTATTTACAGAAGTTGACGGATTAAGAAATTATTTACTTCCCACTTTAGAACAAGAGCAATACGTAATTCCTGATACTTACCGCTTTAGAACAATACGTAATTCTTGAATAATGCGATTCCTGAAATAATCATTATTCAAACCTTTTAAATTTATCAACGACCCCCAATAGACCCCTGGAATACAAGTGACCCCTTTTAAATTTCCATAGACCCCCAAGGGGTCCACCTGAACCCCGTTGGGAACCCCTGGACTACATTACATCCTGATGGTTGTTATTAAAAATTATAAACTTTGAAATATTGAAAATTTTGTTGAATTGTTATAACTCTCGTAATTTCGCCTGAATACAGGTTCTGTATATTGTACTATTATTTATATATAAATAAATAACTAAAAAAGACCGTATTTCTAATTGTAACTTCAAATCATTTATACCATTTGAACTTGACCACTACCTATAGGTAGTTACCATTACTGAAAGGTAACTATGGTAACCACTAGCTATAGGTAATGGTAACCATTACCTACAGGTAATGGTAACCATTACCTACAGGTAGTGGTTAAGTTCAGCTTGAGAATGAACCAAGGAGGGATCGAAATATTGCAAAAGTGAGCTTTTATTTCCTTAATTGACCCAACTACTAAAGAATTGATAATCTGCAAGGAACACATTCCAGTAATTTATCTAATAATATATGTTTAAAAGCAATCCTAATGAAAATCAGACGTCTCCTTCTAGTTGAGCAATCACAGTAAATTTTACTGTTTGTTCAAATAGTACAGTCTCCTATGTACAAGATATTTGAGGTATGGTAATACCAAAGGGATATAGAGAGGTTATCAGAGTGTAGATAATCTACCACCCTACTATTGTGTATAATAGCACATGCTAACTACTTGTGCTAAATCAATAATAATCCAAGCTATAGCTGTGGAACATTAACCGTAATTTGCTCCTTAAATGGGGGGGGGGGGGGGGTAAATTTGCCACTTACAATCTATATGTGTTGACCTCTTTAGGTGAGGATTGCGTGCCTCCTGCTCAACAGTTATATATTCCCCATGTCACTACTAATGGAAAATTGATAAAGCTGCAGTATTTTTTTATTTTTTATTACCATTCTTATTATCATCTCTCTATTTAATTAAAGAATAAAGATTTATTTATTTCATTAATTTAATTAAATATAAATGGTCTTTACTGCAGTGTAAATTAACGTTTATCTTTGTAAACTGAGATAATTCAAAGATATAAAAGTGAGGTAATAAATTAAGTTTACTTCCAGTAGGGACGAAAAGTAACTTTTCAGGACTAGTTTATAGGTAATAATGTTGGTCTTTTCATTCCTGTTCTTAAAAACGGGGAAATAATGTGAAAACAGGGAAATAATGTAGAAACGGGATTATAATCCACGTTCGCCAACCTAATTATTTTGTAAATAGTAGAGAATGAATGGCAAGTATAGTGAATTGGTTGAAATCAGGTTGGCAACACTGCTTTAAAACTCCCAGCTGTATTACGAGTCATTATACGATGCTTTGTTTACGATCGTTGAACGTTTTTTTTACTTTAAAATCATTTAAACAATTTATATTATTTTATTTCTGTATTAAATTCGTTTAATAAAGAATGACAAATGCTTTCTTTGTTGAATAAATCTTATTCAGCGCTTTTTCTGGAGATAAAATTTTATATGTACCTCGAGAATAATGCATTATATTATTCCCTTGTTATAATTATCTCACTCGGCTACGCCTTGGGAGCTAATTGGCATTAATCCCTCGGCTTCGCCTCGGGAATTAAGAAACCTAATACCCTTGGCTTCGCCTCGGGTATTTAGTTGCCTTGATTCCTTCGGCTCAGTCACGCGGGAAATAATACCGTACATTATTCTCTAGGTGCATAAATAATTATTAGTACTTGGATTGTTTTATAAATTAAATCAAACGAATAACAATAGTCTAAATAGAATTACAAAGGTATGTGGTAAATTTATGAAGATGTAAAAAAATTAGAAGAGGAATTATATTGATGATACTTTGGTGACACCTCATCGCCAAAATTATGGTAAATTTATGAAGATGTAAAAAAATTAGTAGAGGAATTATATTGGTGATACTTTGGTACTCATCACCAAAATTATAAGGGAGACTGAGCACCATTAGCCACAAAATGTTTTAATTTAATAATTTTCAAGGTCGTAATGGTAATGTTTCACTTATTGTTCCAAAAAAAGCCCAAAAATTGTTCATTTTTTCATCAAATATTATTATTTATACTTTTTTTACAATAAAAACTATTTTTGATTTCCAAACTGCAGTTACTTCCCCAAAAAAGTTGGTTAATGTATTAATCTTTAAGTGGACATATTCTTGAATAGTAGTATTTATAGTATTTATATTTATTTATTTATAGTATATATAGCAGTATTTACAATAGTAGTTGAATAGTAGTTGTAAGTATATTTTAAACTGTAGACTGTATAGTATAAACTTGTTACAAATGCACATTAAAACATTAGTGTGTCATGTTTATTGATTTCTATTGACAGTATTGCCTACTTAAAGCCTTGTCCAGACTGACGAACCAAACAGAGGAAACGAGCAGATCATTGGTCTTTGCGCATGCCCAGTCTGATGCGCAAGCGCACTTTAGACTGGGCATGCGCAGATACCAATGCTTTGCTCATTTCCTCTGTTCGGACGAGTCTTGAGTATTCTAATCCGTTCTTAAACTGATTTTTACTCAGATAGTCCTATTAATGATAACTTCTGAATTCTAAATCTTATAATCTGCTCTAAACAATAAATAGATAAAGATGTACAAATTATCTGGGAATATCTCATTTCTCAATACAGTAATTTGAAGTGACCACATTACAAACATAATCCTCAAATTTCTACTCTATACAGCAAATGGGTGAAATAAGGTTTGTTCCAACCACACTTCAAACAGATTTGAAACTGTCCGACGCCCGACACGTGCGCAACGGACCACAATTAATTATTTTTTCGCTAATGCGCAGGCGTCGTACAGTTTGAAACCAGTTTGGCACTAGTTTGAAGTGCGGTTGGAACAAACCTATAGTTTCTACCTGAGAGCATTCGATATTCTTTTATTGGAACCAGACATTAATCTTACAATCTATTCTTAACAGCAACTTAATTGCCTTGGTAGTAACTATCCTATATTATATAAGTTGCTATTGCCTGGGAAGTAACTAACCTATATAAGTTGCTATTGCCAGAGAAGTAACTATCCTATATAAGTTGCCATTGCCTGCTAAGTTACTATCCTCTTAATATCTTAATATAGTAAATAATGACTCAACTATTAACCAAAGAATTTGCAGCTATTATACCTTGGACATTCTTTCTCTTAATAAAGTCAGCAATAAACATAAATTCCTTCTATTAAAACAGCATTGCTCTAAAGGTGCATGGTCTCCCTTATATTATTGACATTTTACGTTTATTTTTGTATAATGGGTTAGCTACATTTATTCTTATACCACATGTCACATGTATAATTATATTTACATTAAGAACATTTAATTACTAATATTTGCACTAGATATTTTAATTTCCACCTCCAACATGTGTTTTCATTCCCTCAAAGTCATTTAGTATTATGACGTATAGCATAGGTTTATATTTAAATTTCAGGCACTCCCGGCAGAAAGACGAGCTTGTCTCGATGGAAGGTTGGTTATTTCATATTACAAATTATTATTATATTTTTTTTCATTTTAATGTTTGTATCTTTGTTAATTTTGTATTTTAACTATAGGTAAATGGTTTAATGTTCAACCCGATAATAAATTTAGTTTTAAAAATACACAAGTATAATGGAAAATATTGTAATAGACTTTTGAGGAAGACTGGAGTTTTTGAAACACTCCAGAATAAAGCATTATTAATGTCAATTTTTTCAAGCAATTGTAGAGGAGCAAGAATTTGATTACTGTTTAATGCATTATGATTACTTCGAGATTTATAGACTAATTTATAGAGCTGTCTTCCTGGACGAGGCGCAAGCCTTTGACCGAGTTTGGCACACTGGGCTACTTTGGAAACTCAAGGGCATCCTTCCCTTCACTTACTACCTCATCCTGAAGTCCTTTCTCACTGATAGATCCTTTAGTGCAAGTTTAGGAACCTCTTCCTCATCCATCCGCTCTGTAAATGCTGGTGTACCGCAGGGCAGTATTCTTGGACCTCTCCTATATTCCTTCTATACACATGACATTCCTCAACACCCTTCCTCAGTCCTTGCCACCTTTGCAGATGACAAGGCAATCCTATCTGTCCACCATGACCCACAAATTGCATCCAATAACACCCAAAGTCACCTTCTCCTTCTTGAACCTTGGTTAAGAAAATGGAGGATCCGGATTAACGA
>KZ652782.1:46141-64063 GCA_001010745.2 Gerris buenoi | reverse complement strand
ACAAAACTAAATTAACATATGATATTGAAATAATGATTAGAAAAATTCTGTGAAAGGAAAGGTACTTTTATTGCTAAACAATAAATAAGAAAAGTTTATAATTAAAATGGCTATTAATGTTTTATAAAATAAAAATATCTAGGGCTCATAGGACCAACTTATGTAGGGGCAGAGAGGGCTATTTAAGTACAGACCCGATCTCTTCTCCTGGGATAAGATATTGTGCTGGCTTAAAATAACATTTGGTAATTTGGACTGTAATAGGAATAGGTGAATAATAATAATAAAAAAAATCAATCAAGTTTAAAAGGAAAAGATTACTTAGTTTAATTGTAGGCAAAAAAATGTACAAATAAAATTCCTGATATTATCAGAAAGAAGTAGCTGTAAGAGCGTTAAATAAAATAAATAATAATTGATGACTTTAATTGAAATCATAAAGACTCTAAATTAATTTAATAATAATAACTTTAAATGAAAAATGAAAACGTATAAAGAATAAATCTACATAAACTGAAAGTAAGGTAAAAATGAGTAAGGACGGTTAGTTAGATTAGTTGGTTAGTAAGGTTAAGGTTTGAAGGAATAAATTATTAGGATTAGGGAGGAAAGGAAATTGGTGAACTGGTGATGCTATGGTCGGTGAGATGAATAGATGGCGAAATCGGTACCTTGATGTGACGGTGATGACGGAATTTCCACAGGAAATGTCCGGTGACTCTTACTTGAACTCTAATCAGGTGAGGTGGAAGGATGATGATATGTGATGACTTGATGACAGATGATGAAAAAAAGTAGAAGGCTGATGAATGACAGATGAGTAAGAGTTTGTATGATGATGATCACAGATCACAATAAAAAAAAAATGATGATGGTGAGGCTAAGGATGTTGAAGGTGATAGTAGATTGCGCAAGATTAAAGATTAGAACCTTAGACACTCACTGTGAAGACTGCACTGACTAGACGGTAGGGAGGCTAGGGAGGAGGGGGTTGGATAAAGGTGTTAGTAGTAGGATTGCCCTATGACCTGTAGTAAACAGCTTACATTAAATCATACAAAAACATAACGTAAATAATAAGATATTCTTCCATACTAGATAAGATTAAATTATATATAAAATTTATTTAAGCCTAAACAAAACTTGACCATTATAAATAAAAAAAAAGGTTTTTTATTGATTCGCTTGTTATTGCAGATAAAGCTGTCGATGAGTGATCGCGATAACAGTCAAACTTATTTATTAAGTTCAACCTTATTTATTAAAGTTGTTTCTTGTTCCTTCAACGTCGTTTTTGTCCAAATATTGGGAACTAATTTAAATTATGAGTGTAAACTTTTCAATCAAGATGATACTGATAAAATAACAAAAGAAAAATCAATTTGTTGAAAACCCTCACAAAATCAATAAATAAATACACAGTATAAATACTTAATAATTAAATATGATTATTAATATTTTTTACAAAAAATGCATATTATATGCACATTAATTACTGGCATACATCTAAGGTAGAAAAATCAATACTTACTAATTAATTATTGAATGTAACACTAACTTTATAGAGATTATCTTTCTTTCTATCTTTATCCGGCGCTACAGCCAAGGTGACACTAGATATATCTAGTCGCCTTGCTACCCATTGGGGGCTGGCGCTTGCCCTCCATTACAATTCGTCTCCATTCGATCCGAACGTCTGCTTTGGGTTTCCATCATCTGACGGCCATAATGGCTAAGTCCTGCAGGTCTTCATCCATCCATCTGTTGCGGGCCGTCCTGTACTTATCCTCGAGTGCAATCTTGATCTGGCAATCCTTGGGGGTATCCTATGCTCGCCGATGCGCTGAAAGTGTCCCAACCACCATAGCCGCTTTGTAAATCTTTCACTTCCACAATATCCACTGATACAATGGCCTAATGAAGGCTGAAAGCTACTTTGACATTAACGTTTTTTCATATTACGTGGAGAGACAGTTTGTATTATTCCCTTAAAGATTATGATTTTGTTAATAATTCCATTCTAGGAAATGAATGAGTATAGTATTTATATCTTACTACATGCTACACTAGTCTACTACAATTCTACTATTATACATTATACTGTATGTATTCTACTATCTTTATATTAACGTGGTTTACCTTTTAAATAATTTATAAAAGCTATAGTTTAAATGTAGGGTAAAGGTTATTTAGTGATTATTTTTATAAAATCGTTCTCACTGCTAAGTTGTCAAACTTTCGTTTACTGTCAATATTGAATTTGCTGTAATGCTATAAACCTGATAAACTAGTTACAAAGAAAGAGACTCTGAAAAGTTTGTACGTTCAAAGCTTGAGTTCAAAAATAAGTTTTTGTTTATTGGCATCTTTCAGCTTACCAGTAAGTGAATGTTTATTTATTTATTGAATCACGTTTGAAAATTACATAAATAAATAAATACATACAACTTTCAATTACTATTATTTGTGATTGGAGTCGGTGAAAGGTTTTCTTTTTACTTGTTTCATAAAAAAAATAAACATTTTGAGTCTAGGTTGAGTTCTAACAAGATTTTTTTTTGCGTAAAGAAATAAAACAAAATAAATCAGGTTTGTTCCATATTTTTTAACACAGTTGAAATTTCTCTGATGTTGATAAATGTTGTTGAGTTTGTTTTCGTTTGTTTTTTCGAAGTATACTAGGTTGAGTTTGGAGTCTATACTCCGTGTATAAGACAGTGTCCAGATGCAGAATCATAAGTTACCTCTTTTGTTTACCACCTGTCCGTTCCACGCGTGGCGTTTGATTATTTGTTTCCGACTCTGTTGGGTTTTGCAACTTCCAGTTACTACCACCGAACTCCTTCCACTTCTACGGTTTGTGGGAAGCATTGAGTTTGAATACTCTCTCCCTCTCTACCCTCATGGTCCAAATGTTCTCCGATCGATTTTGCGGTTTCGCGAACCTTAAGCACATTAAACAAGAGATTGAAACATTTGCCCCGGGTAATTGCTTGAGGGGGAAGATGAGTCTTACGTCATATCACGATGAGAAACACTTCGTCATTATTAAAACGCTATCTACATCATCTGACTATTTTTAGAGAAAGTTTGTTGTTTTAAGCATTCTCTACCGGTTTAATTTTAAAGATTGTTAATTTGTTTGTTTTTCACTTAGTATGCTAAACAAATTAATTCAAATTTGTTTATTTTGATTGAAAATGGTAAACTTAAAGTTTAATAACACCTTGTTATTATATGAGCTTATTTTGTGTCAAAAAATTATTTGTAGACTAAAAAGACTAAGGTCTCACCAGAATTGACTAGTTAGGTGCCTAGCGATAGACGACTCTCCTGTGGTGACTAACCTAGTAAAACGAATAGTTCAACACAACCAAGAGTGACGACACTGGTACCTGAGTTGTCACAAGTAGAAATTTCCATGAGGAATTTTATTACACGCTTACGGTCCACTGTCATTTATAATTTTTTTTAAGGTTTCGAGGTCATTCTAGAAACCCTTATGCTTTTGGTAGTTCGTCCGTCCGTCCGTCGCATCTTGGATTATCCAAGATGCGACGGACGGACGGACGACTTGGATTATACCTTGCGATCTATTGTAGCCAGAGATTTGAAATGTAATATTATACAACTCGAACTTTTTTGTCTAAAAATAGGAAAAATATTGCGATTTTAACAACTCAAAATTTCTTCGACCAGCTAACAAATGCGAACTGATAATTGTCTTTTGTCAATTTTGAGTAGGGTATCATTTTAAAGATATTGAAATGTATGTCGCTTTTCCAAAATTGCGGCTATTTTACCCCCAAACTTACCAAAACAAACTGTTCTAACCCACGCAGGGATCGTTTGTGAACCATTTAATGTACCGTCCAAACGATTCTCTCTCAATAGGTTTGTTCCACCCGAGCATTGTACCGTCCGCGGGATTGTCTTAGGCATGCGCAATGGATAAAATCCGTTCCAACCGACTTGTGGCAGTTTCGTACCGTCCTCCAAACTGTTCCAACACACGAAGGGATCGTTTGTAAACCGCTTACTGTAACGGTCCAAACGATCCTCTGATAAACCAAGTATACTGGTTTGTATGACATGAGCAGTTATGGCAATCGTTACATATGCCAACAGGAAGGTTAACTGTTAGGTTTCCTTGAATGTTTTTAATATACGGTGAGAATTATAGTACTAAACCCGTTCCTACCTGACATGATTTTATTGCAGTACAATGTTAGGGCATGCGTATAAAAACTGTCAAACAATTCCCGAACAATCCGCGGGACGATATACTAATGACGGTACATATATACCTATTAGGTTGGAACAAGGAAATAGGTGTATTTTTGCATGTTTAGTGTATGTGGTGGGGTCGACAAATAGTTACCATGACAGTAATGGTAATGACACACTGTATATTATTAAATGCAAATAAACGAATTAATAAAATTGTTCGAAGTCTATTATCTACACGAAGACAACAGAAAAAGTTTTATATTGTAACAAACTTGAAAACACCCAACACAAAAATATTCCGTCAATAAATCAAAAGTTGTTCACTATGAAAGTTTAACAGAAATTACTTGTTTAAACAGCAAGTGGTAAGATGTTGACATAAATCTCAAAGTCAACAAAGACAGATGCGCATGAGTTCATACGAAATCAACATGTTTTCCGTCAAGGGAATAAAAAATTAGATTTTTACTGCTGTTTTATACATGTTCTGAACGTAATATGTAAAACGGTTAATACTTGCCATGTAATATAGTTCCTTAAGACATTGCTCGAGAGAACGAGCGTATTTATCATTTATCTTGAATGGAAATTATATTTTCAGTGGTTTGTTTACCTTTACAATTCAAACAAGCCAGCCCATTTCGCCAACTTGTGACTCAGTAACGTAGATTTTCTGTTGTGGCTATATTTAAATTTTTATTATTGTCAAATATTTGAAGTAGTCGCTGCTGTTACATATTACATAAGTTATATAACCGTTTGTTTAGTTTTGCAATATTTAACAGTTTAACAAGCAACGATTTTTTACTGTGTAAAAAAACAACTTGATTTTTTCCATCCCATTTTTATTAGCATGTTAGAATGAATACAAAATAGACTGCCAATTAGTGTGGCACATAGCTTCCTCGCATCCTATCATGTACTTTATTGTTGTTTTAGCATTAACCTTATATTACTTTAGTGTTTATTGGTTATTGTGTAAAAACTATTAGCGATCTTTAACACTTCATAGCGGTGTCGCTGTTGGTTTTACGAAAAAATTGTATTTGAAAAAAGTGTTTGTCTCATTGAATAGATGAAGTTTGATTTGTTTTCGGACCAAAACTTCCAATTTGAAATTCGATGTTCACGTTTACGCGAGCGTTACGCGTGAACGCTAGGACGGATAACGTTGTCCAACAAACTCGTCCTGGGCATTGGTATAACAAACATTTCTAACAAATTTCATCAAAATCGGTTGACATTTACTCAAGTTATCATAGACCGACAGACAGACACAGAACCAAAAATGTTCCATGATGTCTGAAAACGGATTTCTTTCTTGGAATTTTTAAAATCGGAGACAAACTTTTTCATTTTCAAAAGTGAACACAATGCTTCCGTTACCTTCGGTAAGCTCGGAAGCAAAAACTGTATCTGAAATATATGTATACAGGGTGGACCAAAAGTCCCCCCTCTTAACTTTTGAANAAAAAAATCTATCTTTTAAGTATCGTAAATTAAGTACTACCAAATAATTTTATTTATTTATTAAATTTTAAATACATGAAATACACAATATCGTGTCGTAACAACGACTTATCTGCATCATTTGTTGAAATTAAGTGTTCGGAAAAGCTAATAAGTCAAATAAAACAACTTCGGAATTACACTTTGCATATTGTACGCCGCATAAACTCGATTTTATATTTTTGAAGTAGGTATAGATTAATTATAATTATTTATTGTCAGTTTCTTCTATAAAATTGCATTTTGTAATTACGCCGTTCTTTCACGGGAGAAATAAAATTTGTTAGCTTTTATTTATTAATTGAATCACTCAATTGTAAAAATTAAATGTTTGCTTTGTAATTGCACTTTAGATTTTAAATTGCGTGGCCTTAAAGGACTATAAAACCTATGTGTAGCTCAAGAGACCTCAAAACACTTATGTGTGTACAGGTAATAAATAAAAAGGAGTAGGTTATCAGTATAATTTGAGAAAAAATGTATAAATTGAGTAATAATGAATTAATCTTAAAACACATTTGAGATAAAACAAATGTTTGAAATGAACTTAAGCTGAGGAGAATTTAAAGGCCGATTTACACGTATTAAGTTGTTAAGTGGTTAACTAAATTTTAACTAAATTTTTAGCGACTTAATGCATGTAAACAATGAATTTAGTAATAAGTTGCAAGTTAAAATTTAGTGTGCAACTAAACAAGTAGAATAGAAATGTTTCTATTTTTCTGTTTAGTAGAGGGGCGTGGCTAATTACGGGACATGCGCAAATTAGTTAAATGCACAAGTTTGTCGGAATCTCGCTATAGATTTGCAGATCTTTGTTTATATATTATTTAAAAATGTTTTTATTCGACAAAAATTATATATTATTTACAAAAAAATACTTTATTTCGTCCAAAATCTAATTTAAAATAATTTTTAAGACAGCATTTATGACTTGAACACATTGTTCAACCTCCATTATTAGTGATCTAAACAGCTTAACTAAATATTAAGTGTGAATACGTGTAAACGCTTTCTAACAATTAAGTCACTTAAAATTTAGTTAATCACTTAACTTAATACGTGTAAATCGGGCTTCACAGCATCTGAGAGGATACAAGATACAACTTGATAAAGGATGGTAGTATGGTAATAGATAAGTGTCAAAGGAGTCAGATGTGTATTTTTGAAGCTATAGGTGTAAATAAATGTATGTTTGTGCGTCATGTGGAAGAGAAACAAATAGGTGTAGAACGTTGAAACTTATTTGGGACTAACGTGGGCTAATTTGATCTACCATCCATATGTAATCTAAATGGTAATCCAAATGTAATCTTTGTAAATCCAAATGGATCACAATTAAGTGACAGACAGACACGTCACTATGTTCGCTAATGTCTGAAACGGATTTCTGTCTTGGAATTGTCGAAATTGGAGACATAATAACAATTTCGTTATTCAAAACGATCGCATAGTTTCTGCTACCTTCAGTAAAATCGGAAGCAAAAGAAAATTCCTTTTTTAATTTATCTTTTTGGATATCAATAGAAATAGACTGCCAATTGGTGTGACACATAGCTACGTACTTAATTGGTTTTTGCAAGCCATTAATTGTCTAATTGGTTTAATTGTTTCCCCCGTTTTTTTTTAATCTGCCAAATTTGTTTTGACTTTTTTTACACTAACTAAAGTATCAATTCAGCAAAAGTTAAAGAGCGCAGACGGTTCTAATTAATCTGGGGCTATCTGCGGGTTACTTTCGATGTACTATAAATGTTTTATACAAATCAGATAAGTACTTTTGAAGCTATAGGTAAAAATAAATGTATGTATGTGCGCATTTGGAAGAGAAACAAACAGGCGCAGAAGGTTGAAACCTATATGGGACCAACAATGGGCTAATTATGACCTACCACCCATATTTCATTAAAATTGGACGTGTAGTTTTTAAGATACGTTGGTTCGCAAAAATTGAAGGACAGACGGACAGACCGACAGACAGACACGGAACCAAAAATGATCCCTGATGTCTAAAACGGATTTCTGTCTTGGAATTTTTGAAATCAGACACCTAAAAATGTTTCGTTCTTCAGAACGATCACATAGCTTCCGTTACCTTCGGTAAGCTCGGAAGCAAAAAATAAATTAATAATTTACACACTTATATTAATAGACAAAATAAGTTAATATACTATATCGCTTATTAATAAAAATCGTGATTACTTAAGTGTTTTTCTCGACCACGATTAATAACGAATAGCTTTTCTATCACTTACAGATGCTCTTACCTTAAAACCTTTTCGTATAATTCACAGAACTATATATATATGTATATAATATAAATGATAAAAATGTGATAATGATGCTGGACAAGAGATCAGTACTAATATAAATGCCGCATCGTGATAATCAATCTTCTTGTCTGATTCTTAAAATTACATAAATGCTGCCTCGAACAAATATACACGTTTACAGAAGGAATAAAAATAAATGGTGGAGTTCACTGTATGGTTGTTCAAGCTGTTACTGACACATTCTACTCTCCCCAATCGTATTTTAATTTAATACGAGTATGTGTTATTAAAAATAATTATTTATAATATATTAAGAAATATTTATAATATTTTACTGTACTACTAATATTTAAAATCGTTATAGTACATGTACATAATATGTTGATCCCTTCTCTTGAGCTATCATTATTCGGTTTATAAGTGGAAAGATATTTTAAAATGAAATATTCAGCCAATTTGTGGGGCACATAGCTTCATCGCATTTTTACAACTTTTATTTCTTTAAATTTTTTATTTTTAAAAATAGAAATATAATAATTAGTATAGCCGTAAATAGATTAAATAGTGTATGTGACTATGCAACAAAGGAAACATTCCTGACTCGTTTAGATTACCTGCTTCTGTTACACCTTAGCAGGTAATTAACATTTTCCTGCATTGGTTTCGCCTCTGCATGAATTTATTTAGCCTATACTCGCCTTCGGCTCTAAAGCAAATAAATCATTTACACTAAATACTTAATAAATACTTAATCCTTTGGGATTAATTAACAAAGAAGAATTTTTTTAACTGTTATCTCTTGATTGGAAAGCTTATTGTCTACATGATCCTGTCATATCGTATGCCTCAGATAAGTGATAATAATGCATAAGACAAAACGTATATCAGAGCAAAATTAATTTATTATTTGACTCAGAACATAGCATTTAACTATAAATAATTCTAAGTTTGGTCTCTCTCAACTACATTGCTTCTAATCATTGACATTAAGAAAATGGCTTTTGAAAATGATTTCTGCGAAGTGTTGAAAACATGGGATTTGAATATCTGGCGCGGTCCCCATGATGATCAAGATTTAATAATCAATAACTTGGTTTTTATGGTGAAACTCGCGTCATCAAGAAGTTCGATGTTACTCTTCCACTACTGGAAGCATCTTCAGGGATGAGATTCATCGATTCATCGAGATCGTGATGTTGACTTATATACTGTATTGTATAACACAAAATATACTGAGTCAACATCGCGATGCACCACAACCCTGAAGATGCTTCCAGTAGTAGAAGCGAAACGTTGGACATCGTCATCGTGAATCGTGACACGTATTTCACCAGAAAACCAAGATATTGATTACGAGTCCCACGGAAGTCAATGCACTAGACTTCAATAAGTTCTAGCTGTGCTATAAAATTTCACTATAAATTTACGATTACAGTTTTTTATTAATGAACGCAAAAGTTACATTTAAAAATTGCAAATAATATTTCATATTTCTATTTAGAAAGTTTAAGAGATTTATTCGGTTTCCATTTTGCACAAAACATAATAAATTCTCTTAATATAATTTTGTTTAATATCGTTCTCTATTTTTTAAATTATTGATATAATAAATGCGTAACTTTAAAACAAATTTATGAACATGTATCTCTACCCTTAAAAACTACGTGTTTTATGTTCATTATTTCTACGGCATCTTTAACTTCGACATCTTTTATATACACTATTCCTCGAAAAAAAATCAATACAAAAATACCATTTGCAATCTTCTCATATTCTGCATTATTCTTATTGTATGTTTTATGTTTAAACAACGGTACTATTTATAACCGTATTCATACAAATGTAGCAGACAAATTAGTTGAAACTATTTAAGTATTCATACATCAGTCTTCTCAGTTAAAACCTTTATTTTTTAATTTAAATACACCAGTGCTAATGAGCTGCACAAAACTAGGAAATTTTTGAAGTAAGGGAAAAATTCTCTATAAATTCTTCTGCAATTATATTGCATCTTTGCATGGTTCACATTTTGTTTGGTACTTCTTTAGATTGTTACTCCCCAATGTTGTTTTAGAATACAAATGACTTTGACTAAATAACTATTAAGACAAAGAGATAATTAGAACTTTTTACGTAGCACCCCCCTTGGTTCTAAACAATAGTCTGCCCTTTTAATGAAGTTAATAGTACTGATTGAGATTTTATGGTATTTACTTTACTCATAGTGAAGGTAGATAAGTAAAGAAAAAACACTTTTACTTGGTCAATAACTTTATATTGTCAAACCATAAAGACATATTTAACATACATACTGGTTTCAACTCATTCAGTCATCGTCAGTGTAATGATAATTTACCTAAAATTATCATTACAAATTATCATTACACTGACGATGACTGAATAAGTTGAAACCGGTATGTACGTTAAATATGTCTTTATGGTTTGACGATATAAAGTTATTGATTAAGTAAAAGTATTTTTTCTTTACTTATCTACCTTCACTAATAGTCTGCCCTATAAAAGTCTCAATGGTTTGTGTGTTTGTCTCCCAAAGACATTGAGACTCCTGGGGAAGTTTTATTATTCCTTTATCTTGCTGATTAGACTAGTTGCGACTTTGAACAAAGGAATATCACACTTGTGTGTATGTAATTATAATCATATCTCTTAGTCTAATCAACTATTAAGATAAAGGAATATGAATAGAAAACTTCCCCAAAAGTCGAGACAAACACGCAAACTTTTGTGACTTTTGTAGGGCACACTATTGTTTAGAACCAAGTGGGGTGCTAAATAAAGTACCGGTGTGGAAATCCCACACATGACTTCCATGAAATGTTGCCGTGTCAATACGTGAGCAAGAGAGAACTCTGTATAAACTACATCGTACAAGCAGCTAGTATTGATTATAGTTTTGCAACAAAAATTATAATGATAATAAACACAATAAAAAATATATATTTAACATAAAAAAAAAAAAAATGTTACCCTAATAAATGTCGGTAGTATGTAAAAAGATTAGAGGATATGTGTCCGTTCCGATGTTTAGAGCTAAACTGAAGTGAAAGAAAGGAGGTTTGTTTACATCTAGAGTTCAAGGAGAGTTTATGCGAAAACAAAACAAATTGATTAATTTTTATCCTTTATAACAAAAAACCTTTATTATTCAATGTTTGTTTATATTTTCTTTATACTTGTTATTAACTATAGAATGTGAGAATATAATAATAAAAGAATTTAAAATCAGCTGATAGAAATGATTGTTTACAAAGTAAATAACACGGTATTTTTTTACTTTTAAATTTCGATTCTTCTTTATAAGTACTACAAATAATTACAATAATAAATACTTTTTTGAAACGGCATTAATGTGCGGTTTCAGCACTCCAATCAAAAATTAAATCGGTCAATTATTGCACATGATATAAGAGCTCAAAGTCAAAAATTTAACAAAAATAAAAAACATGTCTCTATTTAAGGTAGAAGGGATGGTCCTACGACAAAAAGTCATAGGACCAAAGTTGTAGATCTTTTAAAATCAGTTACCGCTGGTGCTATCCGCTTTTCGATACGACTTACAGTTTACCCGCAATTTGGTTCCGAAAAAACCCTTAAAAAAACACTAAAATGCCAATATCTCCCAAACCGCTTGTCCGATTGTGCTCAAAAAGTATAGGTACAATCTACTATATAGGACACATATATACCCCAAAGGAAATTGAAATCAAATAAAGCCTACTGAAGTTATCGTCGACAGACCGATTTCGTGCTTAAGTGACTGTAGCTCCGAAACTTCGTAAGCTACGATGATGTGGTTTGCGCCATCAGTTTTGCCGACAAAAGTTCTAAAAAATGCCGAAAACCGCATCTCAATACGATGTCTTGAAGCGATGTTATAGAGGTTTAAAGATCCGAACGAACGTACGAACGAACGTACGAACGAACGTACGTACATACATACGTACGCACAGACATACATGTATATGAAACGGATTTCCATGATACCCCCGGGTTCTTAAGAACCCTCCTTCATAGAGATCTCGAAATCACGTTTTGGAGGGTGTCACCATACTTCCATTTTCATGGAAGTAAAAAGGTGCTTTGGGATTACTTATTAACCCAATGAACTTTGGGACAAAGGAATATCACACTTGTATTTTTATAAGGGGAGTAGCAGTCTAAAGAAGAACATTCCGTGGACCGTTCTTTAGATTGTTACACTCCGTTTTTGTTTTTTATGAGTTACAATCAACCAATGCCATTTTTTTATATGGGGAGTAACAATCTACCAATGCCATTATTTTTTATATATAATTGATAATTACTTCTTCATATTAGTTAATAATTGTTATATTATTGACTTTATGTACGTATTATCTTTCAAATAAGAAGTTATTTCTTGAGAAAAATGGTTATTTTTCATGTCATTTCATAACTTTTGTGTAAAAATAACTTTGTGACTTTTACTATAGTTCTGCGTGCATGCGGACAAGCGACAGATGCTGATCGAATTGACGCAGTCGCTCCAGGAACGTCCGAGCGTCTGGCACGTCCTGAACGAACTTGGCAGCTGTATTTGTTCAGCCGTCGGGGCCCACGGTTACAGAATATACATACCAAGTACATCTGACCCCAACCAACTTTTACTCTACCTTGGAAATAAGTAAGTTCTTTCAAAGAATAATAATTATTTAAAATTGTGGTAAGTCTGCAGTTATCCAGCCACCTACGAAAAGAGGTTAGAAAATTAGTGTTCCCTAAATCGAATGTACTGTTTAGACAAAGAAATATCATCTCTAAAATGTATTAATTATATAAATATAATCATTCAAATGTAAAAATCTTAAAAATGAACTCTTTTGACAAAGGGATATAATCTCTTAAGTGCGCCATTGTGCCGCCAAGCATTTCTCGACTGTATGGATAACTGCAGATTAGCCAAAATGGTCTTTTTAGGGTTTCATTGGTAAAGCCAAAAAAAACCTTACAGTTTCGTTCCTGTGTCTGCCTGACACTCTGTACGGTTACAATAACTTTAGAATCAAATGAGATAAAAACATGGAAACTTTCCAGTATTAAAGATTGATTTGACGCGCACACAGGAAAAATATAAGGTTTGTTCCAACAACACTTCAAACAGGTTTGGAACTGTCCGACGCATGCGCATCGGAAAACATTTGAACGTTTTTTGCTAATGTACATGCGTCGTACAGTTTATAACTAGTTTGAGGTGTGGTTGGAACAAACCTATAGCAAACACAAAATTATCAGCTCTTCAAATCCAATGTGGCGGATAGTTCACATCATGCGAAAAAAATATATTTTATTAAAATTTTGAATGGGGTATCAAATAAAAGGTATATTGTAGAGTAGATTAGAAAAATATTTAATTTTCCACGCCATTCTGTCAAAATAAATCAAAATTTTGCGTGGCCTCGGAATTTTCTCGGGAAAACAGCTAATATCGATTCATTCGTATTTAAATGGTCTACATTTTAGATTTTTTAAATAAAAATCGTCGGAATCATTTTGGAGATTTAATTTTTTTTCACGCTTTTTCAGAGTTTTTGGGGGTAGAGTACCCAAATTTAGAGCTAAAATTCATTTCTCGATTTCACTTGAAATATTAATGCACACATATGCCAAATTTTGTCATAATTAGCCTAGTAGTTTAGGCTCCACGCGTTTGCAGAGTTGAAAAGACAGACATTTTTTAAAAATCACTTTTTGGATTCAGGGGACCTCAAAACGTGTGAATCTCTAAAAATATAATTTTTAATTTAGGACTGTAATTTGCACCGTATTAAAACAAAACCTAACAGTATTAATTTAAAAACACCAGTAACAGTATTAAATTAAAAAATTAATCAACACCGTATTAAATTAAAACAATTAAGAAAACCTAACAGTTAGGGAAACTGTAGGCATGTACGACCGATTGACATAGCTGCGCATGTCATACAAACCAGTACTTGGACTTGGTATTGTCAGAGGATCGTTTGGATTGTACAGTAAACGGTTTGCAAACGATCCCTGCGCGGGTTGGAACAGTTTGGAGGAAAATACGAAAACACAGTCACAAGTCGAGTTGGAACGGCTTTTATCCATTGCTCATGCCTGTGATAATCCCGCGAACTATACACTGCTTGGTTAAAACAAACCTGATATTGTTTTTATTGAAGTTTTTAAAAAGAGTAGTTACAACAAAAATAAGTAATTTAAAAAAAAAACTGTTTTTTTTTTAAGTTCATTGCTATTTATACATTATTAGGTAGCGCCCTTCCTCCACAAACAAGTCACGCTACAAGTGGAATATGTCGTGCAACAAATTGCGAAAAGGAAAATATTTTGAGGTAAAAAATATCACGTAATTGCGATCTAGACTTGTAAAGTTATCGGAAGGTACGATAATAATTCTTTACCTTCAACCCTTCTAGTGAATTCCAGAAGGTTAAGGTCACGAACATAATCAATCGTTTTCAGCTTTAGTGAAATTCCTGTGACTCTCCAAACTTAATATACCAATTAATAAACCGAGGTGTAGAGTTCTTATAACGCTAAATTCCCTTAATAAAGTTGGAAGATCAGTGCTTTGCTATAAAGCTTTATTGTTAGAACCGTAGGGTCGATTGCCTTTATCAAGAATATTGGCTAGTTCCCAATAGATTGGACTGAATGGCATGAAGATTATCTCTGCACATCTGAATATAAATAACTGGAACTCAATTCTTATACCTCTTAAATAATAGAACGATTTTCATCCACTATCTTAACAACGCTTATAATTAAATTGTAATGGAAATTTGTTTATTAAAATTTAAAGAATTTAGTTTGCATACGATTTCTAAAGTCATTAAAGATATTCTGATTACAGAAACGCCTTGTAATGGAGTTTAGATGATAAAAGAGATGAACACTCTTCTAAAATTTTAATTCTCTTAGTTTTCGGATTCGAAATTCTAAAAAGTTTCAACAGTCCGTATAATTTGTATTTAAATTTTTCATGAGGGTAAAGTTAATGGATTCTTTTAAAATGTGTTCCAATCCGACTTCATTTTTGCGAATTGAGCTGTTACAATGGCTTCAAAATTTTTGTGTAATGCGAATTTTTGAGGATCCGTTTTAGATCATTCTTAATTTATTCGTAAACTTTAACACTTTTTTTATTTATAGGTATATGTATGTATGGGTCACACCAGACGATATCTCCCCTTAGGATGCACTTAAAAATTCGAAACAAATTTTAAAAATGTCAATAATATCAAAAGAATGGATGAGTTCGTTAGCCAGAATTTTTGGAGTCCATGTAGGGGTCAAATTTTGACAATTTAGGGTCAAAAATAGCACAAAAACGTGTTTTTCCCCATGTTACCCCCCTTTTATATGAAATTATGACAAAAGTGTACACAAAAACAATTACTGTACTCTTTAGAGCTTTCAAATGACATGCATCTTGATGGGTGTTTACTATTTTGACTTTTATGCCCCGTACCCCTGTCTCTATGTACCATTTTTTGTTTTTGTTTTTTTTTTCACCCATCCAAATTCTACACCAAACTTTTCCTTTATTAGCATAAGCCAATAATACAAAGATTTCTATGAAATTTTGCTCATTTGGTCATGTTGCATGACTGTTCTTACTCTCAAAAAGTATGTTAAGTTAGGAAACTACCGTATTATACTAAATGCATTGTTAAAAAAGCTACGAATTAGTATATCGGACAAAAGAAAGATATACGAACTACTTTGTACATCGTGTAAGACTTATTTATTCTAATTACAATGGTGAAAAAGCTACGAATTAGTATATCGGAAAAGGGAAGATATAGGAACTACTTTGTATATCGTGTAAGACTTGTTTATACTAATTACACCGGTGAAAAAGCTACGAATCAGTATATCGGAAAAAGGAAAGATATACGAACTACTTTGTACATCGTGTAAGACTTGTTTATACTAATTACACTGGTGAAAAAGCTATGAATTAGTATATCGGAAAAAGGAAGATATACGAACTACTTTGTATATCGTGTAAGACTTGTTTATACTAATTACACTGGTGAAAAAGCTACGAATCAGTATATCGGAAAAAGGAAAGATATACGAACTACTTTGTACAACGTGTAAGACTTGTTTGTACTAATTACACCGGTGAAAAAGCTACGAATTATTATATCGGAAAGGAAAAGACATAGGAACTATTTTTTATATCTTTTAAGATTTATTATGATAGTTTTCTTTATAAAATATTTGAGGAAAAGTGCACGCAATCTGGGGTTTTCCCTTTTAACTTAATTCCATTAGAAAGTTAATCATATTGTTATAAGCCTAAGAAGATTATATTGAAGAAACGAAGAACACTTACTACTTATATTTCAATCTCTATAACTTTCCCTGTACATAATAATTACAAAATGTCGTGACTATCCACCTTAAAACTTGTCGAGGATTTTGTATAAGAATACTTTGTTAAATTATCTTCTAAACACATTATAAATAATAAAACAAATAATCTATCTATATTATTAAAAAAGTTTTGTAAACAAACGAGTTCAGTGAGAGTGCAATACAAAACCTGTGTGAAAGAACGCGATAGGAGAAAAAGGGGGAGAAAGGAGGGCGCTTTGAGAGTGAGATACTAAACTACGTGTAGAAAGAGTGTGGGTGATTAGAGGGTTAAGGAAGAACGTGAAACTTGTATATAGGAATGTCGGAGAGACAAAGAAAGTAGATAGTAGTCTTCCCCCACCAGCCCAGCCGCTGCTCTACATCCTTTTACATCCTGCACTCTAGACTCTACACTATACTCACGTAACTTCGCCTCACCCTTCTCATTCTATAACTATGCACACACCTTGCAAAAAAATTGCTCTCAGGAATTTTCTCAACAATCTTTTTCAGTACTTTCTATAGCTAACGTGATATTTTACTGCATGTATGTATTTGTNGGGCTATTATTCGAAGGGAAATTTTCGTGTCAGTGCTTCATATATTACACAATTTAATTGTGGTATTGCCAAAATTGTTTTTGACGGTGTATTATTAACGTCGTCGCTGTTCTTCGCCATGCCGTGATTACTAAAGCAACTTCGTTTTAACGTGCAAGGAGTTTCAGTTTCGTTTCAATTAAACTTGAATCAAAAACTGATTTTCATAACCGTGTAAGATGGAAGATGATAATGGAAGAAGTTGATCGGAACTGAAGCACTGGATGCGCTAACGCCAAACTCTACTTAAAACAGAAATTATACTCAACTCTAGAAGAGGTTTGAGCCATCAGCTTTAAGCCAAGTTTCAACTTAACATACTAATAAGATTTCCTTGACTCATATCAAATATTAAGATAAAATTAAATATCATCCTATAATTGCAAACTTTATCTCGTTTAAGTCCTCTAAATTAGTTATTTGGAACCAACCACGATAAGTTCCATTTTGAAGAAGGTAGATGTAATGCCCCTTAACACTTATGAGTTGTAACTGTTATAAATCATAACGTTTTAACAGTAGAACAATGTTACAAACAGCGTTATTAAATTTTAAAATATTACAAGTTTAATATGTCATTTATTAGTCTCCTATTAAAATATACTGCCGATTAGAGCGGCACATAGCTTCCTCGCATCCAATTGCTTCCGAGCTTACCGAAGGTCACGGAAGCTATGTGATCGTAAGAACGAAAATATTTCGTATACTTTTATGATTTTATTCTTTAGCAACCTATAGTCTAAGATCCGGAATAAGGAATATATACCCTCATCTGTTATTTAATTGGAATAAAGAATATATGATAGAGAATGTTTAGAATGATACATCGCAAATAGGTTGCCTAGCAAAATCGCGTACCGATGATGTTAAATAATAAACTGTTTATAACCTTCCCCTTACTTCAACTTCCCCGATGTGTTATT
>KZ652782.1:17745-44473 GCA_001010745.2 Gerris buenoi | reverse complement strand
CAGAGAGGAAAGTAGGCAACCCTTATTTTTTGAATTCCTTGGGGTCGATTCTCTCAGTTAATGTTCGATTTTCATAAATAACACATCGGGGAAGTTAAAGCAAGGGGGAGGTTATAAACAGTTTATTATTTAACATCATCGGTACGCGATTTCGCTAGGCAACCTATTTGCGATGTATCATTCTACACATTCTCTATCACATATTCTTTATTCCAATTAAATAACAGATGAGGGTATATATTCCTTATACCGGATCTTGGACTACTATTATTGTCAAATTTATTTAATTTTCCCTCCGTTTTTTAAAACTGACAAATTTGTTTTGATTTTTTACATGATTTAAATTATCAATTTAAAGAGCGCAAACGGTTGAAATTAATCTGGTGCTATGTACGGACTACATTCGCCGAACTATCCAAATTTCATAATAACCAGATGAGTCCTTTTGGAGAGATAGGTCTACATAAATGTATGTTTGTGCGTATGTGGAAGAGAAAAAAATAACTGCTGAATGTTAAAACTTACATAGGACCAAGAATGGGCTAAATATGACCTACCATCCAAATTTCATAACAATCGAAAGCTAAATTTTTAAAATATATTAGTTCGCAAAAATTGAGCGACAGACAGACACGGAACCAAAAATTTTCTCTTATGTCTGAAACGGATTTATGGCTTGGAATTTTTGAAATCGAAGACACAACTTTTCGTTTTTCAGAACGGTCACATAGCTTCCATTACCTTCGGTAAACTCGGAAACAAAAATAAAAACATTTAAAAATGATAAGATGGAGATAGACAATAATGCATTTAATATTAATTGTAACAAGACAAACGATTTGTTATACGAATCAGACAATGTCCACATGCATTCTAATAATAATACTGTATGAATGTGTTAGAGCTATTGCTGCAATGTTTGCCAGCTGACGTCAACAAATTAAATAATCTCGTAAGATAAACAAAATCCAATCCTCTTAAGGCAATCTGCAGAATCATTTAGATGATTTTGTTCAACGTAATGAAATTGTTATATTAAACCCAATAATCCTACAAATAATTATTATAATTATGAGAATGCCATCAAAACTATTCAGTGACTAACATTTCCTATCGTTATTTGATGCTAATTTAGTTGGCAGTTACTTTTGTTGGCGCTTTATCTGCCATTGGGATTAACAAACTAAATGAGGAATGAGGTGCCATTTGGCAAACATTTAATTGGTTACCCACCATATATTTGTTTACCACGAATGAATTTCTTTGTCTGAATAATTATTATGAGATATTTAGCCCAAAGAATTTCGGAACATATGAACGAGTCACTTTTTTGTATGTAATAGCTACCCATATATAGTCCAGGAGATAGCGTACAAAAACGTGTCTCACTAAAATCAAGCTGTAATTCTGTATATTAGTTAATATTTTAGTGCCTTTTTGAGAAAATGTGGTCGGCTAAGTTCGTCTGAGGGACATAACTTGGCAATAGGCATTTGAAAAATAAACAAACCGGTGGAGAGCGACCATGTCCCGCCCATTATTGTTGACAATACGATATTCATGATCCAAACCACAAAATTAGTTAGTAGACCGAAAATCAATTTGATGTTAGTTAGTCACTTGATTATTTTTTTTTTAATTTTTAAGAGTCCTCTGACAGCAGAGCCACAAGAGAGGCACTCTTGAATAAACATAAACATGTACACAAAATACACATATGCAATCATTTAAAGATACAAAAATGACTAGAAAAAAGTTGCATAATAATAAAACATCTGAGAAACAGCAAAGGATCACAAAGCCTTATGTTAGTTACGATAGTTATGATTAGTGTTAGTAATTCAAATATTACTCCAAATCAAAGTGGTGATCAATCAAGTGACAAACTAACATCAACTCAATATTTGATCTAATAACTGATTTTGTAGTTAAGATCATGAAAATCACATTGCGTCCACCATAATGGGTGGCGCATTGTCGCTCTCCATTGGTTTGTTTTGTTCAAATACCTATTGCCTAGCTAAGTCCCCAGACTTTTTTCTAGCCAAGCAGATGAATTTAGAAGCCTCTAAAACATTAGTAGTAGTAGTCAAGTACTTCCTACTAGAACGGGTAGGACGAACCACTTGTTCGAACCTTGCAACTAGGCCATCACTCAGGCCCTTTTTACGCCCCGTGGTGGAGAGTTCCAGTTACTTCACACATCATACATAGTACCGCCGAAGCGAGTATGGTGTGGTCATTAGTAAGCTATATAAGCGAGCGTCAAAGCGTGGGGGAAGAGTCCTCCTATAGAGTGTCCCTCGCCCTGCTCCGTCCTCGAACCATAGATACCAATTAGATCATCATGACACGGATCGGACCCACATCAAAGAGTGGGGGGAAGAGTCCCTATAAAGGGGTGTCCCTCGCCCTGCACCGTCCGCGATTCATTGATGCAATTCAGAGTATCATGGCAGGGGATCGAATCCACGACCTCGAGTTGCCTCGACTCAGTGATAGCTGCGCGGTGTTTTTAGCACCTCGGCCATCCTGGCTCCCCACTAAAACATTAACTATTACATATAATTCTTGCTTGATGTTAGCCAAACCTTTTTTGCACACTATCTCCATCTCCTGGACTATTAGTTTAATTAACTATTAAGACAAAGGAATATTTAAACATTTAAGTAATTTGGAGCAGGTAACCAAGTAATTGAGTGGCTAAAATTTACATAACGATTCAAATATATATAAATAAATGCATGCTTGATATAATTATACGAGGTGTGGAAATAAAGTAATGAGACTGATTTTTATTTAAAAAAATTATTGAAGTAGAATTACAAATTGACATTATCTACTTCAAAGTAGGTTCCTTGGAAAGCCTCACAGCGGTGGAGACGGCTCTTTCACTCTTCATATCAGTGCTGGAACTTATATACTGGAGTAGCCTTCAAATCGTCGGTTACAGCATTTTTAATGATTTCCAATGTTCCAAAATGACGTCCCTTAAGGTGATTTTTTAACTTTGGGGACAGAAAAATTTAACAAGGACTCAATTCAGGTGAATAAGGAGCCACAGGCATGTTTTTACCAGCCAGTAATGTATTTATTGAGAAGGTGTCGTGATCCAGTTTTTCGCGATGTTTGGCCTTTTTCTAAGTTTACCGAGAACTTTTCTGTAAAAAATGTTGGTTTACTGTTTGGCCTTGAGGAACTAACTCTTTTTGAACGACTCCGTGCCTATCAAAAAAGCAAATGAGCATGCATTTGATCTTTGATTTGCTCATTCTTGCTTTTTTTTGCCTTAAAGGCCTGCCACTACGAGGTTTATCTTCAATCAACTCCCTGCCCTCTAAAAATGCCTTAAACCGTCTACATGCCTGAGCTCTTGACAAAACATTGCATCCGTAGGCCTACTGAAGTTTTACGAACGTCTCTGTTGCACTGGGTCCAAGTCTAAAACAAAACCTGATAGCACAGCGTTGCTCGAAATGCCATTTTCGTGACGCACTAAAAAAAACTGTTTTTAAAAAAAAATCAGAATGCAAAAATGTACAAATTAATGAATCTAGCGAGTCCAGACGTAAACTGACTGTCTATGAGATGTTCACCTGCCCCCACACCAAGTCCCGCCTCTATAGTGTTGTGGGATCCCACCCCCACGGTACCAGTTGCATTACTTTATTTCCACGCCTCGTATCTTTAGTTAAGTTTACTAAATTATTACCTATGGTATATGGTTCATGACTGTATTTTTAACCTTTTTTGTTTATTTGAATTATTTCAGTGAGTGTCAACGTGTAGGGTCTGTAATAGTTCCAACACTGGTTGCAAGGACCAAGGAACCAATGAGGATATCCCGTGGAGACCCTAATTTTCCAAAATCGGTAAGTAATGTACGAAAATCATCAGTATCTCTGAAGTAATGAAGAAACTAATAAGTTAAAAATAAGTTTGTGTCATTTATAGCGTAGGATGCATTATTTTCTTTCGTATAAATCCAAATCTCCTACAGAACTATATCGAGAACTACAGACTAAAGACAGAAATTTTTTAAAAGGCATTTTTTTGGACTCTGGGACCACAAAACTTGCTAATCCATCAAAATCTTATAATCGAATTTTCGCATCATCACAATACTTTCTCTTTATAATATATTCTATGCGTAAATTATAAAATAAATCAAATCAACAGCTTTAACATTACAATACCAAGTTGATATTGAACTAAATTCGCTTTCTAGTTGGGTCTGTAAAGGGGATTGGGTAATGGGTAATTCACAGCGTTAATAATGTGCGGGAATATCGAATTATCGATTTCGTTGATTTCTAAACAATCTTGGGAATTTTTAAATTTGACCATGCAGTAAATGTTGAGTTTCTAAAGAAAAAGATAGCTTAGTAGATCTCAAGTTAGATTAATATTCTGTATATAACTTTTTTATTAACTCTTTATATTTTATAGTTCTTGTATTGTATGTATCCATCATATTGTGTATAATTAAATAAATTATTGCGAATCAAGAAGCATTTTCCATGGGCTATAATATAACCTATAAAAATTGCATAAGTTTACTTTTAGCTCTCTATGGGATGTGCCGAAAGACAAAGAGTGACTGGTACTATGGATATCCTTGAGACAAAGTGACTGGTCCTATGGATATTCTAGGGACAAAGTGACTGGTCCTGTAGATACCCTAGGTACCAAGTGACTGGTTCTATGGATAGACTAGGGACAAAGTGGTTGGTCCTATCGATAGCCTAGGTACCTAGTGATTGGTCCTATGGATATAGTGTGCTACTCGTGACCCTCTAGCAAATATTAGTTATTAATATTAGTTACAAAAATGATTCACATACAATCCAGTCTATGACCATAAATACGAGGTATGGTCATAGGGTATGGAGCTTTATAATGATAACAAATATGCGATAGATTTTCTTGCTTCAGGGTGCCAACGATATCAGTGAACTACTTGTTGAGCCAGTGGTCCAACCTGATGGTGAACTCGTAGCTGTTCTAGAGCTCTTCAGAACTGACTGCGGTCCACCATTCTATGAAGAGGATGAAGAGATCGCTACATCGTACCTGGTTTGGGGTGGAATAGCCCTCCATTATGCTAAACTTTATATATCAATTAACAAACAGAGGAAACTATCCGACTTCCTTCTAGCTGTAGTCAAGTAAGTTTGAGAAATATTTTTGTTTTTGTCTTTGGCTTGTAAAAATTTATATTTCTAGGTATGACTATAACTGTTTTGCACAATGACTGCCAAGACAAAAGTGTCAAAGGGAAAGATTCAGTGTAAAAGGAGAAATTGAAAGACTTTGAACCTAGTCATTATTGTAGCATATGCCCCAGTGGCGGCTGGTGAAACATTAACTTGGGGGTTCAAACCTACCGGGCGGTCCGGGGGCCCTCCCCCGGAAAAATTTTGCGTATCAAACTTTCAAAGTGCCACTTTTGGCCCTTTTATTGAACAACAATTTGGCTTTTTGAAAAGCTTGTAATGGGATAAATTCGAGTTATAAATTTGATGATAAATCGTTGGAATATGAAATTTATAATAAACTCCTCATTACTTTAAAAAAAGTATAGTTTTCTTTTTTTTAAATATGTTAAGAATATATGAATTGAAACCACTGCCTTTCTGTGAAAATTAGACTTTTAATTATTTGAACGAACAATAAATAATTACAAAAATGATGTACAGTAAGTATGAACATACATATTTTTATTTTTAGGATGATTTAAAACCAAACTCGCTTTAGAATATAACAGCGGTGTCACTGCTTAGCTAACTCCTGTACTGTGTGTGCTGTGGGTAGAGGTGTGATGAAGACGTGAAACAGAGTCCAAGGGCCTAAGGTCGTACCACACTCGGCTAAGTTCGGATTCCTTCGGGTGGCGTCGGAAGTTGAACTGCACCGAGTTTGCAGTTCCATGCGATGTTAATACCGGCATGCTCCCCTCCCCCGTCCTCTACCGCCACGCTAGGCTCAAGGGGTTTATACATTGAGTCAGTTCCAGTTCCACTGAATCATTCATTTAAACTGGCCGCTGTTATCGATGCTTCTTGAGCCGCGCATTGTAACTCCCTGCTGCATTTTCACTCTATTTTATTAGATTTATGAAACCAAGAACTTAATATTTATATACATTATACTATTGTGTTATTAAATATCTGCTTGGGGGTTCACTGAATCAGTGAACCTAAGCACGAGCCGCCACTGAATGCCCATCTTCAGTGCCAGAGAGATGGAACTAAGTGTTGATGATCAAGTGTCAGTGTAGAAGGAGGAATTGAAAGACTTTTGAACCTAGTCATTATTATAGCATATCCCCCATCCTCAGTGCCAGAGAGATGGAACTAAGTGTTGATGATCAAGTGTCAGTGTAGAAGGAGGAATTGAAAGACNGGAGAAAGAGAGCAATGGCTGCCAAATCCAATTAAGGATCCGGTAGAAGTCAGGCAGCAGTCTAATTAATTTCATTACCTCATTCCATATTAAAAGAACAAATTTAAAATATAAAGATAATTATTGGTGGCCTAAACAGCATGTATTCTGACGTAATGGGTGAGCCAGTGAAAGCTCGATATTTTGACATCTACAAGAACATATGTCAAAATCTCTGCCTCTCTCTTTGATTTTCCCATGCTGTCTTGTCAAGAGATATACTTATTATTTATTATCTACTTGCAGTAGCAAAATTAGGTATTATTATACTGATTTCTGCCAGGGAAATGTAATTTAATGCCTAGGCAGTGATATCAGAAAAAATATTACTACTGAGACAGCATCATTTTTATTTTTATTATGTTGGCAATAATAGTTTGGATTGCTATCTTTTTCTTGTAAAATTAAATATTAAAGTTTAGTAAGTAATCTTTAATAAACAAAACTTTTTATTTATAAAAACATTTGTTTATACTTGTTAACCCTGCTCAATCATTTATAAATATAAATCATTAGTAGATCTTTAATTGGGAAAAGAAAAGTGGAGTAACAGGCTAACTGCTGCTTCATGTAAACATGTATATTATTAAATGTTTACATAATTTGTATTTATATATTTACTTTGTCCATTTTAGGAAGATGAAGAATCATTTGAGATGTTCGCTATTTACTGTGGGCTGGCCCTACACCATGCTAAATTATATGACAAGATAAGACGATCAGAACAAAAATATAGGGTTGCTATGGAAGTTTTATGTTACCACAATACTGCTACGGAAGAAGAAATCGATAGTATACAAGTTATTCTTTTAGTGCCTTTAAAAATATGGGGTTAGTTCGTAATATGCTAGTTCGTCTGCGGAAAATAGGCATTTGAAAAAAAAAAAAAAAAAAAAAAAAAAAAAAAAAACTGGAGGAGAGTGGCCATGTCCCGCCCTTATTATGGTGGACATTTTGATTGTCATGATTCTGACTACAGAATTAGATGGTATACCAAAAATTCAAGTTGATGTTAGTTGGTCTCATGATAGATGACATCTTTAATTTGGAGTAGTATTTAGATTACTAACCTATCAAGCTACTAACTAAACTAAAATCAACTTCATTTTCGGTCTACTAAGTAATTTTGTACTCAAGATCATGAAAATCACATGGCCAATATTAGGCCAAACTACAACTCCTCTATTAATTGGGGTTGCTTCTAATATTGTATAGGGGAAAGTAGGGTAAAACCGGGTAATAAGGTCAAACCGGGTACCTCAATTTTTCCCCAAATTAGAGCTGCCATCTGTCTAGATGGGCATTCAGCTCAGTCCTGGATGCTCCTCAGTTAGTTTGAGAGAGTAAATGAAAGATAAAACGTCATTGCTTTTACGAAGCACTTATTTGAATTTGTTTGTCAATTTATATTTTACAAGAATTTGTATGTGTTGTCACAAGGCCCTTAAATAATATGTGATAAGTGAACTTGTTGTTTTTATTCGATTGCATTCCCCGGTTTTGCCCTAAAACCCTAACATTATATTAATTGATGAAATGAATTGTTGTTTATTAGGTTCAGTATCAGTGAAGGCATTGCTGGACAAGTTGCCCGAACTGGACAAGTTCTGAACATCCCTGACGCTTACTCAGATCCAAGGTTCAATAGAGCTGTTGATCAGATGACTGGTTACCACACTAAATCCATCTTATGTATGCCAATTTTCATTAGAGGCGCTGTCATCGGCGTAATGCAAATGGTTAATAAGCACTCTGGACTATTCAGCAAGGTAATATCAGTCAATATAAATCAATATAAATGAGTTTTATACTAATATTAAGCATGTGTTAAGCCAGAGGGAGGGCCAAGGAGTTGGCACCTCAATTTCTGCACTTATGGCAGGTGCTGATTCAAAGTTCCAAAGGACCACCCCCAGGTCGGGGGAAAAATAATAGGGGGTTAAAAAAGGGTGAAGAAGTAAATAAAGAATAAGACAACTATTTTAGGTTTAGGTGAAAAAAGATGTAATGAAAAGATACTCTTTAGTGACATAAATATAAAGAGGAAAAGAGGTAATAAAAACCGGTGACTGTGGTGGAGAATCGGTCCGAGTTGAGACTGCCCTTTTGCTGTTCTCCAGACTGATGAAGGAGGTGAGATGTGAAGGAGGTAAGATGTGAAGAAGGTAAGATGTGAAGGCCTTCTATCACTACTTCGCACTACACTACACAGGAAGGAGAAACTCTAGGGAACAGAGCGTCCCTAGATGAATTATGAGTAAGTTACTATAAGAGAGTTGTGGACCAGTCCGTCCTAGTAACGCAACTGCATTGAACTGTGTTCTGTTAAGGGGGTAGAAGGGCTGGTGCAGGTGGTTAATTAGATTTGACAACCATTGAAGCTTTAAGGAGAAAGAGAGCAATGGCTGCCAAATCCAATTAAGGATCCGGTAGAAGTCAGGCAGCAGTCTAATTAATTTCATTACCTCATTCCATATTAAAAGAACAAATTTAAAATATAAAGATAATTATTGGTGGCCTAAACAGCATGTATTCTGACGTAATGGGTGAGCCAGTGAAAGCTCGATATTTTGACATCTACAAGAACATATGTCAAAATCTCTGCCTCTCTCTTTGATTTTCCCATGCTGTCTTGTCAAGAGATATACTTATTATTTATTATCTACTTGCAGTAGCAAAATTAGGTATTATTATACTGATTTCTGCCAGGGAAATGTAATTTAATGCCTAGGCAGTGATATCAGAAAAAATATTACTACTGAGACAGCATCATTTTTATTTTTATTATGTTGGCAATAATAGTTTGGATTGCTATCTTTTTCTTGTAAAATTAAATATTAAAGTTTAGTAAGTAATCTTTAATAAACAAAACTTTTTATTTATAAAAACATTTGTTTATACTTGTTAACCCTGCTCAATCATTTATAAATATAAATCATTAGTAGATCTTTAATTGGGAAAAGAAAAGTGGAGTAACAGGCTAACTGCTGCTTCATGTAAACATGTATATTATTAAATGTTTACATAATTTGTATTTATATATTTACTTTGTCCATTTTAGGAAGATGAAGAATCATTTGAGATGTTCGCTATTTACTGTGGGCTGGCCCTACACCATGCTAAATTATATGACAAGATAAGACGATCAGAACAAAAATATAGGGTTGCTATGGAAGTTTTATGTTACCACAATACTGCTACGGAAGAAGAAATCGATATGATGAAGGCCAGTTACAATCATCACCCAATGATTGGGGTTGATGAGTAAGGAATATTTATTTTCAATTTATTGCAGTACTAATTTTCTGTATGAGAATATCTCAACAATCCGTCTGCATAAGACTTAGCAATAATTTTTCTGTGGAAACTTAAATATAGCCAAGACCATAATGGAGGTGTTTATGCCCCAATGTGCCCCCATGTGTATGAATCTTTTTGGTGTCATAGGTATCATTCTTTTATTTTTATATTATTGCTGTACCTATAACATTTTTATACCCTCTGACTCATTTCATAGCCAATTTTTTACATTCTGTCTTTTGCTTGATAAATTTGATTTGTAAATATTTTATCAAAATTCATCATAAAAATAACTTCTCCTCAGCAGAGAATCGAACCCGGCCTCTCTCTATCCACGCTTTAGCTATTTTTTTTCAAAACTAGTTTTTTCCCGGGAAAACTGCTTATATTGTTAGATTTGTATTCAAATACACTACACTTTAGAATTTTTAATCAAAATCGTTAGGAAGGTTTCAATAAATAAATTTTTTTTAGAGTTTTTTGGGGGTAGCGCCCCCAAATTTAGAGCTACAATTTTTTTCTCGGTTTCACCTTGGGGTATCATGTTTCTGAACATGTATACCAAATTCTGTCAAAATCAGGCTTGTAGTTTAGGCTATACACATCTGCACAGACGATATATGACAGATGTCACAAGAACATACGACAGACAGACTTGTTTTTAAACCACTTTTGACTCAGGGGACCTCAAATCATTTTAATCCATCAAAAACTCAAAATCAAATTTACATGCCATCACCATACTTTCTCTTAAATTGAGAAAGTAAAAAAAATGCAGATTTTGTTTCCCCTGTGATTTTGAGTTAGAACTCAGCAGATTTTGTATATGGATATTCCATTTCTAAAATCTTTGTTTAATCTATGTTGACATAAATTTAATATTACATCAAAAATTTTAAAAATTTGTAATTACATAAATTGTCTGTTAACGACATAAATCAAGTCTGATTAGTAGTTTAGCTACAAATTGAGGACCCTTATAGACTTTTTTATAGAATTTTTAGAAACCTACAGTCTATAAGATTAGAGTTGGCACAATCGAAGGCGGGAAACAACAAACGTGGAGGTAGTTTTGGGGTTATAAAAAGGGAAAATCAGTGCTGCCATGTTATATTTTTTTTTGTGGAACAGGGGTAGAGTAGAGCACATTTTTTATCTGAAGTTGCATTCTTCATGGGGGACCAATAGAATCGTTTCCCTCAACATTTTCCCGCCTTTTGATTGTGCCAACTCTAATCTTATAGACTGTAGTCCATTATAGGAGTTATCTTATGAAATCAAATTGCCCCAATAGATTTTAGTATATTAATATTAATATGTTTACTTTTCAGATTTTCTTTTAACGTGTTTGACATGGATGATGATGATAAAGCTCGCCATGCTATTTACATGTTTAAAGATCTATGTGGTGAGAATAGATTTGACAAAGAATCTATCATCAAATTTGTTTTAACCGTTAAGAAGAACTACAGGCGAGTTCCGTATCATAATTGGACGCATGGATTTTGCGTCGCGAATACGATGTATGTCATCTTCAAATCAACTGGCAATACTTTTACTATCACTGAGGTCAGTAATTGAACCACATTAATAATTTAAAATGTAACCCTACTGACATTTTACAATATTTTTTGACAATTCAGTTGAAGCTTTTAGCACTTCCTCAGCAATATCCAGGCCCCAATCTCTAAATGGACTGACAAGGGTGCTAGAATTAGGGAGGCACAACATCCCAAAGACCACACTTTTACAAAAAATTAATAAAATGGTCTGCCAGGTAGTGTGGTACATAGCCTCGCGTCCTATTTTGTATACTTTAATGGTTTTATCCTTTTACAACCTGTTATTATCCAATTTTAATACTCCTATTCCTAGCTTTTGAAGGTGTCCCGTAGGTTACAGGAAATTTCCCCTTTTTTTAAATAATTAAATAAATTTTAAGAATGCCTGGGTAAAATGAAAAACTTGTCCTATACTTACCTAATTAGTTGGGGAAGTTTCCAATCTTAGTAAATAAGTTGTGTATCAACGGTTCACTTCTATTAATGTGAAATTTACTCATCATCATTTTGAAAAGGAGCAAAAAAAAAAACACTAGATCTTCACACAAAGTATTTGTAATAAAAATTAACCGGTTTCGACTACTTAACAACCATCTTTAGAATCTCGGTTATTCAATGATGACGAACTATGATATTTATTGAAAGGGGTAAAACTTATACTTCGGACTTTCTTAAAACTATTCCTTTTTACATTGCGAAAATCATTTCAGTTGTATCTCGATAAATTCAATCTTATTTTTTAAATTAATTTCAATTATTGTTTTAATTTAAGGGAAAATTATGGAAGGTTAGGTTATGGTTTTTTAGGTTAAGGTTTGTACTTTTTGACTTGACTTAACCATTGCCTTCCATCGTTACCCTAAAACTTGACACTTTTTTTTAAATTAACATAACTACTGAATTTATTGAGATGCTACAACCGGAATTGTTTTTATTATGTAAAAGAAAAAAAAAAAGAAAATAAAATAGGTAAATCGGAAGGTATAAAATAGGTTGGCCTAATAGTGCAAATTTGCCTATTAATGTAAAAAGAGAAAATGATATCTAAATAATGCATATTTTTCCTTAAAAATTCAAAAATTTGCCCACAAACTTTCATCTGGGGTTGCAATAGCTAGACCACCCCCTCCATTTCAATGTCCCGTTTTGGACAAAACTTTTTATGGCCCAAAGCCCATGTTATCAAAGGCAAATGACAAAAATTAAATCTCATTATCAGCAGACAACAGTAAAGTTTATTATGAGCGTCCATGTTTGAGTACCCCATTATGCGTTTGTAAGGATGCTTAAATTAACGGAGGGGGCAAGGAGCTAAAGCTGAGGGCAGCCCAGTAATACATTTAAAGTAATAAAACTTGATTTTTAGCCCATTTGTCTTTGTGTTAACATGATCCTTGTGCTAAACCGGCAACCAAANGGGAGCAACAATCTAAAGAAGTGCCATTCAATTTTTGTTACTCATCCAATTTAACATGCCCAATCTATACACTCAAGTCAATATTGCAAAAAAAATTGGCTTACACTTTATCAATCTTTCTTAAAATTAAATACACTTTTTTTCTCCTATTTGTCTCAAATAAATTTAATTAAACTAAACAAAAAATAACATTTATTTTATAGTAGAATTGAATTAATAAATAACATTATAAATATTTTTTTTTTTCTTTTTTTTTTTTTTTTTCAAATTGAGTACTTTGAAGAGCTCTAAAGGAACATTTTGCAAATTACTTTATCTCATTCAAAACAATTATTCTTCAATCCTAAATTAAGTATGTTTTTTTTTTTTTAAATTGTGTTTGACTACTAAGGCCTTTACAATTATTTATTTACACCCTTAAAAAAAATACTAGAGTTAATTAATAAATTAACAATGGACGGAATAGTAAAAAATGTATACCCTAAGTTGTAAAGACACAATAAATTATTCCACACAATCGCTCCACATCTAAATAAAGTTACCGCTCCTTTCCAATTTAAATTTGTTAATAACTTCCTAAACAAGTTCATATAAATAGTTTTTAATAAGCACCCATATGCAAATGACTTTAATAAATAAGCACTTACACGTTCATAAAATTAGTTAAGACTGATAAGTATAGAAAAACACTTATTTTCATCCATTTTTACTGATATGTTGGTGGGTCTTAAAGAGACTTAAATAAGCTAGATCTTTCTAGCTAGTTGATGGTTTAAGATTACAAAATTAATTTTCTAAACCTTTTTTGTACCTTATAAGAAATAGAGACAACCTTTTAACATTTGTAGTCTCGTAATGACAACATTTCTCAAAGAAGACACTGATTATTTTGGTCAGAAATATTTGATTTAAAAGATACAATAGACACTTCATTAAAACTAAGATACTACAGTCTATAAGATTAGAGTTGGCACAATCGAAGGCGGGAAACAACAAACGTGGAGGTAGTTTTGGGGTTATAAAAAGGGAAAATCAGTGTTGGCATGTAATATTTTTTTTTGTGACAGGGGTAGAGTAGAGCATTTTTTTTTCTGAAGTAGCATTCAACATGGGGGACCAATAAAATCGTTTCCCTCAAAATTTTCCCACCTTTTGAATGTGCCAACTCTAATCTTATAGACTGTAGCGTTAATAAACTATATTTGACTATAATGTTTTCGCTATAATAAGAATTGTTGGCATTATCTGACCTCGATAATACATTTTTTTTTTTTCTTTCCAAATGTGTTGTACAACAATCAAATTAATAAAACTAAAACGTTTAATACATAAATAGTTCTATTTAATAACGAACGCTGGTTTTTTGTATTTGACAATAATCGTATCACTTATAAGTATAAAATTATACACAATTCTTTCAGGGGTCAAATCTTGATAAAATTGCACTTAAAGAAGCCATCGAAATGGCTAAGACTCACTAAAAAATTTAAGAGTTTAATATCTTCGGACCACACAAGATTTGATACATCAATTCATCTAGAGATAAAAATACATAGTTCAGGTAGTATTTTGTCCCATTTTAAAATATATATGACAAAAATTAAAAATTTAAAAAAATCTATAATCAGGAAAATAAAGTAATAATAATAATAATTATAATAATCATTCCTATTCAATAATTTGACTATCCTAAGAGTTATTCTTTNGAACAATTGACAAATCAACAAACAAATCAAAAGATGAATGAACCATTGACAAATAAACAAACAAATCAAAACATAGAAATCACTCAACTTTGGAGGCTCATAACTCTACTTAGAGGTGTTCGGATCGAAAAAAGTTCAAAGAATGGTACTATCTCCAAAGTATCTTTTACAAAATAGGATACTTTATATTCGGATTGGTCTTTAAAAAGTTCTTGTGATAACTGGGTACACCCTCAAAAACACAATTTTTTGGCACTAGAAGGCGCTGGAGAGCTCAGATAAAAAAAATCTATCTACGCCACTTCAAGCCCTATAAGATAGACTAGTTAGTAGTTTTTTTAAAGAGTTACTTTAAATCAGAAATATTGCCTGTACAAAAAATACTTTTGTGAAATCAGATAGTGCACATATTTCATTTGAAGATAAATAAAAGTTAAAATTCGAACTAAAGTTTTTTTTCTTATTTATTTCAATATCTTAAATATTTCTTATGTTCATTACAGAAAGTGGCAATGTACGTGTCAGCTTTATGTCATGATCTTGATCACCGAGGGAAAAACAACAAGTACATGCTTGATACTGAATCTCCCCTAGCAGGCATGTATTCAACATCAACTATGGAGCATCATCATTTCAACCAAACAATTACCATACTGCAACAGGTATTATCTTTTATTAAAACACATAATAAGGTTGTTACAGGTTGGAAATCCCGCCACTTTACTCATATACTCCATGTGATCATCTATGTGAAATTTGGTATCTCTCTGAAATTCGAAATTACCTGATTGTAGTAGTAGTAAGGGGTCTGGGAGGCCAAGCCTAGCAACTAGACTGCATTTAGGTCCTTTTGCCAACCTCTAAGCTCACACCCATCGAACCTCCTCAGAATTACTCTCGAATTTCCTGGTTTGGGTTACAAAGGAGAGAATGTCTTGCCACTTTAGTGTGGCAAGCTTCTCTTCCGTGATTTCCCCTGCTCCTAATACATGAAAGTGCAGTCTGCCATATTCTTCACATGTTCCCACAAAGTGGTAGGCCATCTCCTCTTCAAAGCCCACACACTGGATATGATGGGTCGTCTTCAATTTTTAATAGTGCCAGATGTCTTCTGAACTGGCAGTACCCTGTTAAGACTCCAACCATATTTCTAAGGTCGGGTCTACTCACTCCCATCTACTCAGCCATCTGGTTTTCCTTTTGTCTAGGTCCGTCTGTAGTATTTTTGTCTGCCTGCAACCTTCCATTCCTCACCATGCTTGCTCTCCTTGCTTCTTCCCAGATCCACACCTTGATGGCTAACCTAACCTTTCCTCTTGACCAATTGATGTTGAGTTCCAGCCCAAAGAATGGCATCGAAGCTCCTATCTACGCTACTTCATCTGCTATCCAGTAGTGGTGATACGGTTTTGGGGGCCCCAGTGCAATTTCTTAGTTGGGGTCCCTCTATTTCCCTTCCAGGGGCCCCCAGATTCCTGTCTGCAGGGCCATTATTGCCGCCACTACTGCTATCTCATTCCCAGGAATCCCTGTATGCCCTGGGACCCAAAGCAGTGTGACCTCAAACTTACCTGATATATCACAGGTATAGCAATGTTTTGATTTTTGATCCTAGTTTCAGGTAAGTTGAGTGAACTATAATGCTTAACGTCAGACAGTAACATCGGTTCCTTTATGATTTTGTAGTTTATACGTAAAAACATATAGTTATGGATCTTAATAATCCAAACTACAAAAGGTAATATGCTTTGTTATATGACAACACCCTCTGTATTTATACAAACAAAAGTGGTGAATAAAAACATCTCTATTTGTGATCTCTTCAGACAATTTATTATTATTTCATTTAAAATTACTTTTTGTATAAAAATAAATGTACATTCTGTTTTAGACAGGGCATAACATTTTTGCTGGGATGAACAGTACCGATTATAAGCAAGTTCTTGGACTGATGAAGCACTGCATCCTAGCAACAGATCTTGCAAAGTTCTTTCCATACAGAGCTAGCCTCCAGAAAATTGTTGATGATGGCTTATTTAATATAACCAACATTGATCACAGGTAAGAAAAGTAATCAATGCAATCAATTACTACAGTCTGTCCCAAACGAGAGTTAGTGCGTTGACAGCGCGGGAAAAACTTGCAAATGGGGTGGGGAGCCAATGAGAGCTCAAGATTTGCCCTCTGGATGACCATATAAGAAGATAAATGTAGTGGCTTTATTTTTTCCTTCAGAGATTGGCCAATCTGTGTGTCACTCGATTTCCCGCGCTGTCAACGCACTAACTTTTGTTTGGTACAGACTATAGGATACCTACCTAAAATAACTTTAATGTGTAAATATTTCCTTTTCTTAATGGTTATTTTAAAATAAGTGATATTATAACCTTTCTAAAATTNAATAGCAAATGGGGGGACGAGCCAATGAGAGCTTGAGATTTTCCTGGACAAAAGGTCGGGCCAACTAGGCAAAGATAAATGTCTCTAGTGGAGGGGAGAGGCCATCTGGATAAACGCTGCCCCACCCCAATCCACAGACCTAGTGGCTTTATTTTTTTCCTCCATAGAGGTTGGCCAACCTGTGTGTCACTCAATTTCCCACGCTGTCCCGCGCTGTCAACGCACTAAGTCTAGTTGTTCCATTACTATAGAGAACTGCCTTGTAAAACACCACTCTTTCCCAAAGGGGTTAAGATAATTTTTTTAAGAAATAATTTATAAACTGTAAAGTGCAATACTTTCTTGCCGTACTCCAACTCCATTAGTAAAAAATTAAAATCTTGTTAACCATAATTTTTTTCAGGTTGGATTTCTAACAGGTATTTGTGTTCCTTGTTACACTCTCCTATCTACACTACTTCCTCCAACTCTTCCCCTTCTTGACACCTGTAAAGCCAATCTGGAGAGATGGAGAGATAAAACAACATTGGAAGATGCAACAATGGACCTATAAAATTAATTTCCTAAAAGCCTTTTTATAAAATGTAAAATAATAACAAATAACCACAACAAACAAGTGGTTGTTTATGAAACCATCCCTTTGTTTACCATTCACTATGCAAATCTTTATTTTTTCCTTCAGAGATTGGCCAATCTGTGTGTCACTCGATTTCCCGCGCTGTCAACGCACTAACTTTTGTTTGGTACAGACTATAGGATACCTACCTAAAATAACTTTAATGTGTAAATATTTCCTTTTCTTAATGGTTATTTTAAAATAAGTGATATTATAACCTTTCTAAAATTCAAGCAATTTTTATATAATTGCTTTTATATTATTTAAGATCGCTTCTTCAAGCTGTAATGATGACAGCATGCGATTTATCAGCGAGTGCAAAACCATGGGAGCTTCAAGTCAGAACAGCGCAAGTCATATTTGAAGAATTCTACCAACAGGTAAATTACTCAATTATAAAAATTTCGGCATATGCCGATTTACCATGTAGAATTAATTATACAGAAGTCTAACAATTAATTTGATGTACAATATTGGTAATAAAAAGGCTATTATTATTATTAATCAAATTTTTATTTTATTTGATTTTATATCTGTAGTTATGATACCAATCCAAGCATTTTACTTTGCCATTTAATCATGTTTTCCATGTAATGGGAAAACATTGAATAATTATACTGTGCAAAGTAGTATTATGTTGTGCCCAGGGGGGTGGCATTCGTTNTTTTAAAATATATATGACAAAAATTAAAAATTTAAAAAAATCTATAATCAGGAAAATAAAGTAATAATAATAATAATTATAATAATCATTCCTATTCAATAATTTGACTATCCTAAGAGTTATTCTTTTAACGGAATACTTAAATTTTACTATAACATGAAAATATGTACTAAGAGCATAATTAAGTAACAATTGTCATACTATTAACTTAAAATTGAAATCACAGAAATATCTCGATTATACATAAACCAAGAATACAATTTGAAAACCTAAGTATTAATAGATTTATCTTCATTTTTTTAAAAAAGGATTATCTCCTTTTTTTTATTCTTTCAATCCTTTTCCTTCGAATACTTCTTCGAATAAAAAAAATAAGTTCACCTTATTCTTTATCTGGTAAAAATTTAATTTCGTGGACATTAAAGAGTCCTTTATGCCTTGAATACAAAATTAGACATAAACCTCCGATCTTCTGCTCTGCGACGTTACACTGGCTTTTCTTGATCTATCGTCCATCGATGCCGTTGAAGACGTGGATGAACCACAAGCACTATCTGAACCAGCGGAAGAATCCACCAACTGAAAATAAAAAGTTAGATTTAGTCAAGTTATTAATGTTTTTCATTTTATTAACTTTTAAAATTATTGGATATCAAGTCTTGATGAATAAGAAAAATGTCTGTGTTCATATGATAATATGTACACTGGTGGGCTATCATACAAAGTGAAGACGCCCAAGAAATTTAACCGAGACAACTTGCATGAAAACGAATTTATAAGTTATACCCTTACTAAGGTCAATATTCAAAACAAAAATAAGAATTGCAACTCAAATAGGAGGTTATTTATATGCAGGTTTAAACAATGATAAGTGCAAATTACTAATAAGATCGAAAAAGCAATGCCACCAACCTGATTTCAACTACTTCACAACATTAGCCTTTCATTCTCTACTATTTATAAAATAATTAAGTTGGCAATCCTTCTTTTTCTCCCTGGTTTTAATTTTTCTTTTATCCCTACTTTTTGAGTTCAGGGAAGGAAAAACTTACTTTAGTATCTCTAAACTAATCCAAAATCATTACTTTTTCTCCTTACTGGAGATAAATACTTTTATTGAAAATACCTAATTATTTTTGGGATGTTTGAGATTTTTATACAAGTATAGTTTTTTGTTATGATGGACACAACATTTAAATTACCTCAGTTAATCTAGGTTGAGGTGTGTTTCGCCTTGAAGTAGGGCTTATAGGTGTTACAGCTACTGTTATAGGAGAATGAATTCCTGCCGATGATAAAGTAGGTGAAAGTATTGCTTGTGCAAGAGCTGCTGCACCGGGAGATCCTGCTTGTGCAGTCACTGCAGAACCAACAGGTGCAAGCACTTGAGCAATCGTAACCGTAGGACTCCCATCCGGTGCCTTGAGCATTCTAGCGAAGGCATTCGTAGGAGAACCCTGTGGTTTTAACATCTGCGCTAGAGTAGGACTTCCGTCTGGCGTTAAAACTTGGGCCAGGGTCCCTGTCGGGCTGCCGTCAGGGTTGTATATTTGAGCTAGAGTAGCAGCACTGCTGTTTGAAGTGATCGATGATTGATTCACATCGTTCTCTTGGATCGGAGTCAAAACCACCTGAAAAATTAAAGTAATCATGTTATAGTAAATAATTGCAAGATAACAAGAACTTTTTATATACTACATTTTTAAATTTTCTGTCATAAATCATAAATTTGAAACCTGTCAAAATGAAGATCGTAAATATGGGATATGTCAAAAAAAAAAATAACTTGTGGATTTTTTTCCGAACTAACTTTCCTTACAGCAAAATTTGCTGAAAACGAATTAAATATTGCTGAAATATGGCTTAAAAGTATTAAAATAATGTATTGTCATCACGTTCTGAGCTATTCTAAAAGTTTCAAATGTCTAGCTACTCGGGAAGTTAGTTANCCACTGGTGTAATGGACATAATAATGATAGAGTTTACCATAATTTGTTCCTCTTTCCATAATTTTGTAGGCACAATGGACATAGTTAAAATGTGATTGTTTAGCTAACATACAAAATTATTTTATTTTGATTTATATATAAAAATATTTTTGAAAATAATTTAAGGGTAATTAGAAAAGTAAGAGGGATAATAATATGGCTTTAATTATTAACTCTTATGTCAATTTAATAGTAACAGTTTAAGATGTTAAGTAATTAGAAAAAAAAGAATACATAAGATTAAATTTAAAATTGGTCATGTTATTACCTCAAAATCCTTATTAAATTGTTTAATTAAAACTGCAGTTTGACAATCAAGTATTTAAGGATAATTATTATTATTTAACATTTATTTTTATTGAAAAAGAAAAAGATGGAACTATTTCTCTGATCGGTTTTTATCTACAGATGTCTTACACAAAAGATTGATTAAGTTCGTCAAGAAACTGATGTTTTTTGATGCCTCAAAAAACATGAATGGAAAACTGACTGAAAATATGTTTTAATAAATATGTTTTTTGATGCCTCCAGGTGTCATTTGTCCAAATATAGATGAAAATGAAGGTAAAGACCAAGAATTTTGGTTTTTAAAATCTTTTTAAACAAACATCCTTCTGAGCAGCAGCATTATGTATATTATGAAATTTGTATCCAAGAGAATGGGAGACAGACAGGAAAAAATTCACTATGTTTATAAGAATACCTACCATATGCATGTAAGAATGTAGGATATATCTGTTATTCTTAATTGCCACTCTTATAACAATTGATCAACATAAGCAATTGTTCTTCTTCAGTTCTCAAAAACCAATTTTTTGCCCCTCTCATGAGTCCATGCCTAAAGAATTTATAATAACTTAATTTTTAACATAAAGTGAAAAAATTTAAACTTCAAGTAAAGAGAGGCAGGCGTCAGGGGCATTGGCGTAGGAATTTATTTTAGAAAGAGGGGCTAATCACATCGGTACTAACGGGGTACCTAATATTTTCTTCTCTATCATCGTCTATATCTACATGTTTAGACCTTTTGGAGGAAAAATATAACAGATTAGTATTTTCAGATTAATAATTAATTATTCGACATGAAAATTAAAAAAATATTAGTAAAAAAAAGAAGTTAAGCCTAAACACAATTTTAAGTTTGACACAATTTGTGAGAGCTGGAGCATAGAGATAAGAGAAGTCTCCTCAGCTCTAGCCTGATAGCCGGCTAGGCCAGGGGGAAGAGGGCATTCCTACGCCATTGAGAAGGGTTGCAATATCATCTGTCTCTTTCCCATCCTCTTAAACACTAATTCGACATAAGGATTGTCACAACTCCAAAATGTGTTTTATAATTTACTAGCCGTTATGCCCGTGATAACGGGCAGAATAAAATATGATCAACAAATTTAAATAGATATTATAGGTATAGGTAGGATACTACTGTTTAAATAGAAAGTTTAAGGCCGGAACTTACAATCTTGTTTGGTAGCTCAATGCTAGCGGTCTCGCTTCTTACGCTGGAGGTCACTGGTTCAATTCCAGCTTATGGCGCATCAATTTTGAACGTTATAAATCATTTAGAGGTGAGTCGTTGTTGTCGTCGTTGTTGGGACACTACTCGATTATATAAAAGATGATTGTTCTTGTAATTACAATAAGCGTTTATGTCCCTTGTGTCTAATTTATAATTTTTTACTTCAGCTCCACTGAAATTTTACACTTTCAAATTGTGAATAACCAAAGATTAATATTTTGGCAACAACTTGAAGTTAAATATTTAACAAATGCACTTCCTCCGTTAAACTTTAATTATTATAAATTTCATGTTACTGTTTAAGCATTTCAGTGATGGTCATTTTATTTTTAGCTGTTACCTTCTTAGTATCTGTGATAATTCCTGAGAATCTTATAATAAACTATTTTAATCTTGTATTTATTCAAAATGATTGAGAAATAAATTATTTTCCTGTATATAATGAAATAAAAATAATAAATATGTTTGTAATGTGTAATATTTGTTTTTTTTTTTTTGTTTTTTCCTTCTTTATGATTTTCATATTCATAAAACTTGTGTTACCTCCAGTGGCGGCGATAACGAGCCCGCAGGGCCCACGGCGTGTGGGGGCCCCGGGCATCTAGGGGCTCCTGAAAGGGAAATAGAGGGGCCCCCACTAAAAGTTTGTGGGGGGGGGGCCAATATCTAACCGTCGCCAGTGGTTACCTCTGATTGTGGAAGCAAAAATTTTCTAAATAAGTGTTGAGTTTTTAAGAATAACCAAAAATAATAAATAACCAAACTATGATCTAATTTTTGAGTCCAAGAATCAAGGATCAAATAATATGGATAATTAAAAATAAATTAAAATACAACAAATTTTTTGAATNTCACGTTCTGAGCTATTCTAAAAGTTTCAAATGTCTAGCTACTCGGGAAGTTAGTTAGAAATCGATTGCAAGATTTGTACTGGACAAACAAACAAGAAAGCAAGCAAATAAAAACGTAGTAAAAAGACAATGTTTGGATGAAAAATATACTCATTTTCTCCATTTAATCAAAATATATTGAATCATTGATATGTTTTTGGACATTGAATCCACACATCGACATTTCAGCATTTTTCCATGAAGAGAAAATCAGTATACATTTGTCTAATTAATACAGTAGATGGTTCTTAAGGTCCAAAATTATGAAAAATTATTCAATTTTGATTATCATTTGGTCCGCTGGGAGCTCTGAATATCATTATATATAATTTTGAACTTTAGCAAAATATAGTTCTGAAATGAACACAAGTGAAAACTAATCTACCTCCTATTATATTCTAACTTCCTGGCATAATATTTAAAAGCATCACATTTTGCTTGACATTTATTGAAATTTCAACCCGCCTGTCGTCAAAATATTGTATTACGTATAACACTAGTGTCAATAATATACCAGTTATTGGATATTAACCAATAAATGGTATTCATTCATTTCTTATGGATTTGACCTAACTTAGTTATTTTTTGGGAGCAATACAAAATGTTTCTCCCATGAATATGAATGAAATGAATACAAATGGATAATATATCTTGGGACTCACTGTATATTCACTAAGAAAAAATTTGAATAAATATTTAAGCGATTTTAAATTACCTGCACAAGTGATAAGTCCGCCAGCGGGTTAGGAATATTTGCAGGATGGTTGTTAGTATTGTTACTATTTGCGTTGTTTGGTACTGAACTCATCTGGTGATGGTTATTGTTATTGTTAATATTGTTGTTATTCTGGAACGCTAAAATCCGATTTTCCTTCTCCGATCCTTCCTTTGTGACGTCAGGAGTTGGAATCCGAGGCCTGTTCTTCAAATTAGCAGGAATATTGGCCATGTTAAGTTTACCAGGTCCTAAAAAACAGAAACATGAAAATAACTATGAAAATACAAAAAAAAAATTAACTCATTTCAGTGAATAGTTGCTCAAGTCTAAACACTAAAACAAATTTAACTCATTTCAGTGAATAGTTGCTCAAGTCTAAGCACTAAAACAAATTTAACTAATTTCAGTGAATAATATTAACAATCTAAAGAAGTGCCATTCAATTTTTGTTACTCATCCAATTTAACATGCCCAATCTATACACTCAAGTCAATATTGCAAAAAAATTGGCTTACACTTTATCAATCTTTCTTAAAATTAAATACACTTTTTTTCTCCTATTTGTCTCAAATAAATTTAATTAAACTAAACAAAAAATAACATTTATTTTATAGTAGAATTGAATTAATAAATAACATTATAAATATTTTTTTTTTTTTTTTTTCAAATTGAGTACTTTGAAGAGCTCTAAAGGAAGAACCTTTAATAATAAATTGGTACTTCTTTAGATTGTTACACACAGGAACTAGTTATTTTTATAGTTATGTTCCGTTCCGCCCATCCCTAATGCACATGATTCTACATAATGTTCTAGATCTTCATGTAATGATCGCAGCTTAAAGCGTCAGGGTAGGTCTAGATATTTTAATCCCAATACTAGAGGAGTTGTTTGCGTTCATGGTTTTATTTAGCTAGAAATTTAATGAGCCCAAGCTAACAATCATGAACACTCTTTTAGATACTTCTAGCATTAGAAGAGAAATATCTAAAACTCTCTTTCTTACACAAACCACTAAGAACAAATTAAATTTATAAATGTTTAATTAATATGTTGCCTAAGTATTGCTAATAAAATTCCACCATTTATTATTGTAGAATAATTCTTTTAAATAAAAATATATTTTATAATGAAAATTGTAAATAATGACAAAATTTTATAAAACTCAGATTTATTTTTTTTTAATTTGTTAATTCTTTAAGATGCAGAAAAATGTTAGAAAAAGGTCATTTCCAATTTGTAATTTGAATCATTTTTGAGAATTTAGGTTTAATTCATTTTAAATTTAATGGTGTGTCTTAAGCTTAGACACATAGGGACTTAATGTTGTGCGTATTTGTTGCATGGCTGAATCGGCGCTGTAGCAATTCAGCCAAGCAACATAGACGCCCAATATTGAGTCCCACGTGGACCAAGCTTGAGGAAATCTATTACTTCCTATTGCTTGAGGAAAAGCCGAATCATTTTAAATTCGGAAGGAAAAAAGAACTTGAATAGTTTTAAAATGAGTTTTAGCGAATTTTCNAATAAATTAAAATACAGCAAATTTTTTGAATAGATTTTTTTTTTTTTTTCAACGATAATTATTTACAACAATCAATATATTTTAAAAGTTATCAAAATTTGAAAAAATATAGATATTTCATATTACAAGTAGACTAAACTTATAAAAATAGTAGCACATTTTTTCTTATTTAACTAATTGATGATACCTTAAGCCTTTTGACAGTATAAAATAATTGCAATTCTAATTAATAATTATCTAATTAGGGAGTACATGGATTAAATTAATCACAGTAGAAAGTACTAACTGAATTACAAACAAAAGAAAAATTAATAAAATTTAAAATGATAATGATTATTATTAAATTAAAAAAAGTTATTTACACTTTAGAACATGATACAAACAGCCTCTCTAAATGGGTGTTGGGATAATGACCATAGCTCGATTACCCACTTTAACGGGGAAAGGATAAATATTTAATGAGTTGGTGGGAATATTAATGGAGGTAATGAACATAACTTACTTTACGTCAGTGGTTCTCAAAATGTTTGACCCATGATCATCACAATGATATCCTTTCCTTTCAAAGATTTTATTAATTTAAAAAACATCTTTTGTGTAAAATATCTTAATCTTTTAGAGGATTTACTAACTTCCGCAGATTTTTAGATTTTAGACTATTTTTCTGCTATTCTGGATTGTGCAGGTTCTGCAAGATGTTCATGATCTAATTGAACGTCATTCATCAATTCATCAGTGATGCACATTAGGGATGGGAGGAACGGTTCCATGTGTGGAACGAGTTACTACGTTTCGTTCCAAACTAATAACTAGTTCCTGGAACTAGTTATTTTTGGAATGTTTGTTTATGTTCCAAAGAAAACCATATCCACTCCATTACTCTACTCTAATATTCAAGACATGCATATAACATCTTTAATTTTTTTGTTCCAGCTAAGCTGGATCTGGAACTTATTTTGCGTGGAACAAAAACTACTGTTTTTATTCCACGCAAAAATACTCTTCTACGTTCCCTCCGAGCTAGTTACAGTTTCATTATGTTTTCTTGTTCCCGTTTCCTCTTTAATCAGTTACGTTACATATTATTTTGGTTAGAACTTGGAACGAAAATCATCGTTTTGTTCCAAGCGAAACGAGTTTTTTTTTTTACGTTCCTTTCAAGTTACTTGATTAGNTGAGAATTCGAGAAAGGAAGTGGGTATTATTTTATAATGAAGGTGGAATTAGTCAAAAGTAGTTAATACTAGGCATCATGTAGCTCTAACATTGAAGCAAGCATTATTGAATATTTAGACAATATTTTATAATGATGGTCAATGTGCCGCATTGTAAAAATAAGTTTGAAATATACGGATAGGAAATAGCTAAATTCTACAGCTACTTCACTCATTCTCCCACAGCTTCTTTTAAAATATTATAAAATACATATTTTCACTGCACAAAAACTACAGAAAACCTCAAATTGAAATGATGTTCCAATAATACATAATTTCATTGATTCTGAATTGATAATGAAATCCAACAAACAGCTCAAGCATTGATAAAGGAAATATGATATCAAATTTTAACCAAATCAGACAACTCCTGCAAGTTATCGACACAAGCATGAACGTTACTACAGACAAATATACAAAGGTACAAATCTACAATATCAAGTAAAGTATGTCATCCTTTGTGGGAATATGTCTCCTATGTGTAAAAAAAAGAAAGTTTAATAAAATATACAATTTAAATAATGTACGGAAATATTACGTCCTAACACTTAGAGCTACATTAAAAGAATATACATTAAATTTAAATACACTCCTGCGCAAAATTAACGCACCACCTTTATATTTCTCTGTTTCGACTACCTCTAATTAATACTGATGATTAATTAGTCATTAATCATCATCATCATTCATCATCACATATTTAATCATCATCGTTAATCGTATTTAATCATCATCATTAATTATATTTAATCATTATAATTAATTAT
>KZ652782.1:6157-16351 GCA_001010745.2 Gerris buenoi | reverse complement strand
AAGACTAAATAAATAGTCGGCCAATGAAGCGATTAAACCCGTAGTGATGGGTTAAGAAAGGCTTTTCTCAAAAGGTTGGTTGTTGACTAGGAGTGCATCTCACTACAATCAGCCCAACTTTTCGGAGGTTCCAGGAGTGTGGATATGATTCACAGAGGCGAAATAGGTCCACCTAAGATGAAAACTATAGAAAAAAAGATCCTAATTCACCAGATTTTGTGTAAGCATATAAAAGTGGTGCGTTAATTTTGCGCAGCAGTTTACATAAATAATGTACTTTCAATTAACTATTTTATTTATAGATCGAGTAATTTAGATTCTTGAAATGCCTCATATAGGGAAGAGAAATTTTTACATTTTTTACACTTCAACAACACATTAATTGTTAAACTGTGACCATTACCCACTGTGTAAGTTGTTATAGTAGTAGTAGTAGTATAGTACATATGTACATTGTACCGTCAAAGCGAGTATGATGTGATCAATGATATAGTTGTTATACTTTTATTTTTATATTAAAGTTTATGCTAGATGATAAAATTTATTACACATCTGTCAGAATTGTAATGTTATTATCAGTTCTATACAGTTCACTTATTCTACTTATGGTAAATGTACATCTGATTTTGTGTACTGCTTTTAGCTGTCTCTCAGGTAGAAACCTTTAATCACATTTGAGTATCAAAGCTCATACTTGACTATCATGTTACCAATAATTTGTATTAATAATTATAGGAATTTGACATGGTGAACCAGTTCACAGAATGTAACTGAAATTTTGAGACACGACTCTTCAGATTGAGAACTGAAGTAAAATTTTTAGGATAGAGGTAATTACGAGATCATTTCCTTAAGGGCATCAACTATTGATGCAGCACTTTGTATGTCATTCATAAAATTATCAATTATATTTTTAGGCTTGAAAATGACTTGGATGTTAGCCAAAACGTTGCCAAAGTGGCAAGTGAAGCAGTGTTAGTCTTCTTTCTCTTCCTACCCTTCAAGGATTCAAATTACTCAATCTATAACTAATTATACAGGGTACACTTAGCATCACTACAAATTAACAATTTTATATTTAATTATATATAAATAAAAAGAAATAAAAACAATAAGAACATACATAAATTTTACTCACATAGTCAGCATAGACATCTTCTGGATGGGCAATTGATTTTCTGTGAGTAAGATTGGCATAGATGGATTCGGACTGTTTGACTTTGTAGAATTCAGCGGATCCTTTAGGCTCCTGCCGACGGTAATGTTCTGAAGCCACTGTGTAAGGAAGTTCTCGAGGTACCACTTCGTCCCAGTATTGGTCCTTAAGGAGTTCAGGATGTTCTTCGTGCATTCCTAATTCACCAGATTTTGTGTAAGCATATAAAAGTGGTGCGTTAATTTTGCGCAGCAGTTTACATAAATAATGTACTTTCAATTAACTATTTTATTTATAGATCGAGTAATTTAGATTCTTGAAATGCCTCATATAGGGAAGAGAAATTTTTACATTTTTTACACTTCAACAACACATTAATTGTTAAACTGTGACCATTACCCACTGTGTAAGTTGTTATAGTAGTAGTAGTAGTATAGTACATATGTACATTGTACCGTCAAAGCGAGTATGATGTGATCAATGATATAGTTGTTATACTTTTATTTTTATATTAAAGTTTATGCTAGATGATAAAATTTATTACACATCTGTCAGAATTGTAATGTTATTATCAGTTCTATACAGTATTATCACTTATTCTACTTATGGTAAATGTACATCTGATTTTGTGTACTGCTTTTAGCTGTCTCTCAGGTAGAAACCTTTAATCACATTTGAGTATCAGAAAACGTGTGTCTCAATATTTGAACTTGCCTTTTCCTCTTCTGGTAGACTTCCGGCCAATAAGCCGATCATATATGGACATCTTGTGAGGTGGATGCGGGAAGGGTGGTTGGTTATTTCCCTGCGGTAAGTGACCAGGAATACCTCCCTCTCCCCCAACAGGAGGCAGTCCTGGTTGTCCATGATGATCAGGGTTGGAATAGACAGAACTATTATGTCTTGTCCTTCCAAACAGACCGGAGCTGTAAGTCGAGGAAGATCTTATAGAGCCCATCCTTTGCATTTGACGTTGGAACCAATTTTTCCGCCTCTCGACTAGTGGAGTGTCCACGCTTTCCTTTAAGAACAAAATCAAAATGGAATCTTAAAATTCATAATGCATTAAGACTATAAAATAGATAATAATAATAATAAATCATATATTTCCATTCCAATAATAAAACAATAAATACATAACATAAAAATAAATCATTATTCCAAAGTACAAATATAGTAATAAAGTAATATAGTAGGTAGATATGTTGATTAAACCACAGAATATTTTTTGTGTTGAAATTATTTATTATTTCAAAATATCCTTTAAAAGGCACTTCTTTAGATTGTTACTCCCCTTATAAAAAAGACAGAGGGGAATAACAATCTAAAGGTGTTCGGAATGTTCTTCTTTAGACTGCTACTCCCCTCATAAAAACAATTGTGATATTCCTTTGTCCAAAATTTACTTTGGACTAAACATCCCTTTTTCTTTATAGTTATTTAGTTAGTCATTCATATTCTAAAACAACATAGGGGAGTAACAATCTAAAGAAGTACCCTTTAAAAATAAAAAATCTACAGTATCAAATTTACTATATACTTGGATGTGGTTTTGTAGAAGGTAAGAAGTAACTATGTATTATAAATAAAAAGAAACTATAAAAGTGAGTCAATATCTGAACTTCCTTTTTCCTATTCTGGTAGACTTCCTGACCAGAAGAATTAAGCCAATAAGCTGATTATAATACATACATCTTGTGAGAATACGAGAAAGGAAGTGGGTATTATTTTATAATGAAGGTGGAATTAGTCAAAAGTTGTTAATACTANAATAGGTCAGACCCTCGTAGTGCTTCATAGCGGTGTCACTGTTGGGTTTTACGAAAGAAATAGGTCTACATTGAATGGATAATGATAGAACTTTTTCCCGACAGACTATTCCAATTTAAAATTTGAAGAGATTTCGCAAGCGTTTTGCGCGAAAGCTTGGATGGATAACGCTCCCAATGAACTTAGCTTGAGTATTGGTAGCAACAAAATTTCATCTAAATCGGTCAATTTTTACTCAAGTTGCTGTCGTACAAGTAAACATTACTGCCTAACAGACAAATGCAAATAAGACAAGGTGGATATTTTGTTAAATATCAAAAACTCGCTACGCCCCCGTTAACTGCGTATGTGGATATCTTCTGTGTATTAAACAATTTTAGGATAGCCTGAGAGCTCTCACGTATTTATTACATTAACACAGTTGTTTGTATGTGACAACATGAATATAACTCCACATTTAACTATGAAGGAAGCGATTAAACCCGTAGTGATGGGTTAAGAAAGGCTTTTCTCAAAATTGGAATAGACAGAACTATTATGTCTTGTCCTTCCAAACAGACCGGAGCTGTAAGTCGAGGAAGATCTTNGAACAGTCGTCACCATTCTTGTGAGGACTATTGAGGCGAAACAAGAATGGTCGTCACCATTCTTGTGAGTGACAGTACAAGAACAGTCGTCACCATTCTTGTGAGGACTATTGAGGCGAAACAAGAATGGTCGTCACCATTCTTGTGAGTGACAGTACAAGAACAGTCGTCACCATTCTTGTGAGGACTATTGAGGCGAAACAAGAATGGTCGTCACCATTCTTGTGAGTGACAGTACAAGAACAGTCGTCACCATTCTTGTGAGGACTATTGAGGCGAAACAAGAATGGTCGTCACCATTCTTGTGAGTGACAGTACAAGAACAGTCGTCACCATTCTTGTGAGGACTATTGAGGCGAAACAAGAATGGTCGTCACCATTCTTGTGAGTGACAGTACAAGAACAGTCGTCACCATTCTTGTGAGGACTATTGAGGCGAAACAAGAATGGTCGTCACCATTCTTGTGAGTGACAGTACAAGAACAGTCGTCACCATTCTTGTGAGGACTATTGAGGCGAAACAAGAATGGTCGTCACCATTCTTGTGAGTGACAGTACAAGAACAGTCGTCACCATTCTTGTGAGGACTATTGAGGCGAAACAAGAATGGTCGTCACCATTCTTGTGAGTGACAGTACAAGAACAGTCGTCACCATTCTTGTGAGGACTATTGAGGCGAAACAAGAATGGTCGTCACCATTCTTGTGAGTGACAGTACAAGAACAGTCGTCACCATTCTTGTGAGGACTATTGAGGCGAAACAAGAATGGTCGTCACCATTCTTGTGAGTGACAGTACAAGAACAGTCGTCACCATTCTTGTGAGGACTATTGTGCCTAAACAAGAACAAGAGTGGTAGTCACCATTCTTGTTTATACCTTGAAGAAGGAAATAGACTTTTCTAAAACGTCGGTTAATCCACAACTTTGGTTTTTTGCTTTTGACATAACCTCACTGTCGTTAAATTTTATGTTACTGTACTAGAGTAGAATTATCGACTTTTCATCAAACTTCGTGAAGTTTTATGAAGTTTCTTATTTCATGAAGCCACAATAAGAAAACCAGATTGAAGTTACTTTTATACTTTCCGTTCCAATTAATCTATTTATAAGTATAGTAAACCCTGCACTTTTACATTGTTTAATACTTATGAGTTTTTTTTTACTTCACAAGAAGTTCAGACCAAAACAGGAATCAAAGTGTAGAAAGAAACTTGGTGGCTATTATTAACTCATAACGGCTCGCCAAGCCAACAACTCTTCATGGAGTGAAACAAACGAGAAAAAGCAGTTGAGCCAACAATACAAATATGGTATTTAGGGAGTGACCGCGGCCTTTGAAGCGCCGAGTCAGGTCATTGTTCCACTTGTTTCAACTTTATCGTCCACAAATAATTAATTACCAGCAATTATTTCAAAAACTTTTTTTTTAACTGCACTATTATTATTGTCAACATATAACATTCAACAAAAAACAATCTAATGCATAAATATTACAATTAAGAGCTGCCACTACAGCCACAAAAAAAGTGTCCTAAAAAGCAGCATTTCCAAAACTTTTTATTACATAATAACTTTGAGAATAATTAGTGACTAAAATTAAATAAATAAAATTACCCTAAATCTGCCAACCTTGCCACAAGATCGGCTCGTTAAATATTTTTGGTTAAGAATAAGAACAAGAAATTTTTCCAACAAATAAATTTCAAGATTAAAGAACAACAATAGCACTTAAAGAAACACCCAAAACATTTGAAAATTTAGATTATTTTAAAAGCGCAAATGATCTTTTTATTAAATAGTCTGCCAATTGGTGTGGCAAATAGCTTCCTTGCGTCTTATTTCGAATATACTTTTAGATTTTATGAGATTACAACCTATTATTGTAAAATTTATACAATTTTCCCCTCGTTTTTTTAAAATTGACAAAATTGTTTTGATTTTTTATATGAATAAAAGTATCAATTTAACAAAAATTTCAAGAGCGTAGACGGTTAAAATTAATCAATGGCTGCCTGCGGTCTGTACTTTCGACAAACCAGCCAAATTTTATAGAAATCAGATGAGTACTTTTGAAGATATAGGTGTTATTAAATGTATGTTTGTGCGTATGTGGAAGAGAAACAAATGGGCGCAAAAGGTTGAAACTTATGTTGGACCAATAAAGAGCTAATTATGACCTACCGTCTAAATTTCATTAAAATATGACGTGTAGTTTTTAAGATATGTTGGTTCGCAAAAACAATGAGCGACAGACAGACTTATAGACACGAAACCAAAAATGTTCCCAGATGTCTGAAACAGATTTCTGTCTTGAAATTTTTATAATCGGAGACAAAATATTTTCGTTCTTCAGAACGATCACTTAACTTCCAATAACTTCGATAAGATCGGAAGCAATAGAAGAAAACCAGCTATAAATAAATCTTAATTGCTTTTGGAAATTCCTTCTAACCGCTCATTTTAAAGTAAGTTTATCACAATAGAGGAGGAGCGAACTGCGCATGTTTGAAAGCAAGAGGTATAAGGAGACCAGGAGGCAAGGTAAGAAGAAAGGAAACAGAAGAAGAAAGGAAAAAGAAGAAGAAAGGAAAAAGAAGAAGAAAGGAAAAAGAAGAAGAAGGCGATACTTAACGGTCCGGACACGAGTCAGCTGAGAGCTAAGACAAGCTAAGCATATTCATAATTCAATAAGCGCTTTACCGATAAGCAACCAGAACTGCTTTACCAGGGCTCTGGGGCTTGGGTAGTGTCAGCTTGACATGACCCCGTGGCCAACTTACCTCCAAACAACAAAAAAAAACACAGTTACGCACTTAGAATTTAAAACTTAAAGTTAAAAACAAACAAAGCCACGTTCAGATGTATCAACAAAACGAAGAACGAAGAAATACTATAAAGAATGACAAATTGGAACTCGTAGAAAGCAACTTGGATTAACTACTTCTTTTCCTTTGACTAATTGATCTTACATGTACTCCGTGTATTGTAACCGTGCATCCATTAGCAACTTATTGCATGTAACTGCAATAAGGTTACAAATAAAGCTTTTAGAGCAAGAGAGAAGTTACAGAAGAAGGGAATTGCTGTTCTCATCATGTGCAATTCCTCAAGGAATACGATCTCTGCAATAGATTTAAAATGTCTGGGGATTCACTAAATATCAGATGCGGTCTACTCTGTAAGTTCTAGAAATATCAAGTTATCACTGAAGTTTATCTATGAGTAAATGTGAATAAACCGATTAGTTATTAGTTATCTCTTTGCGTAAATAAGAGAATAGGTTATCGGCTAAAGTTTTAATAATATTTAAAAAAAAAATCACAGGGAAGTTTTTGTATATAAGACATTTTTAATACTCCGTTGATTATTAAGCATATATGCTACGGTAATCAGACAGCGAAGAAAACAGTTTAATATTAGTGATTGCAATGTGAGACTTTGGCGCAAAAGAGAGGTAAACTTTATTATATAGATGCTTAAAATCGAGAAAAGCCTTCACTACGCTGAATAAGTATCAGGTGATTAACAATTTAAGACTTCTCTTTCATCATTCTCTGCCAGCACGGCATCCAAATAAAGATTCAAATACATCTTACCTACCGTCTAAATTTCATTAAAATATGACGTGTAGTTTTTAAGATATGTTGGTTCGCAAAAACAATGAGCGACAGACAGACTTATAGACACGAAACCAAAAATGTTCCCAGATGTCTGAAACAGATTTCTGTCTTGAAATTTTTATAATCGGAGACAAAATATTTTCGTTCTTCAGAACGATCACTTAACTTCCAATAACTTCGATAAGATCGGAAGCAATAGAAGAAAACCAGCTATAAATAAATCTTAATTGCTTTTGGAAATTCCTTCTAACCGCTCATTTTAAAGTAAGTTTATCACAATAGAGGAGGAGCGAACTGCGCATGTTTGAAAGCAAGAGGTATAAGGAGACCAGGAGGCAAGGTAAGAAGAAAGGAAACAGAAGAAGAAAGGAAAAAGAAGAAGAAAGGAAAAAGAAGAAGAAAGGAAAAAGAAGAAGAAGGCGATACTTAACGGTCCGGACACGAGTCAGCTGAGAGCTAAGACAAGCTAAGCATATTCATAATTCAATAAGCGCTTTACCGATAAGCAACCAGAACTGCTTTACCAGGGCTCTGGGGCTTGGGTAGTGTCAGCTTGACATGACCCCGTGGCCAACTTACCTCCAAACAACAAAAAAAAACACAGTTACGCACTTAGAATTTAAAACTTAAAGTTAAAAACAAACAAAGCCACGTTCAGATGTATCAACAAAACGAAGAACGAAGAAATACTAACAAGAATGGTCGTCACCATTCTTGTGAGTGACAGTACAAGAACAGTCGTCACCATTCTTGTGAGTGACAGTACAAGAACAGTCGTCACCATTCTTGTGAGGACTATTGAGGCGAAACAAGAATGGTCGTCACCATTCTTNTATTCGCTGGATTAATATTTTTCCCAGATTTTTGTTCGAGAATTGGGATTCGCCATCTTATATTCGAACCAAAACGTTATCTTATATTTAGAGGTCATGGTTTTATATTCGAAGCAATATGGCATCTTATATTTAGAGGTCATAGGCTTATATTGGAAGCAATAAGGTATCTTATATTTAGTACTCATAGTCTAGGTTAAGACAGTATTCTAGTGTAACTTATCGAATTAAAGCTTTTGTAGTAAATATTAAGCGTCCCGCACACGGTCAATACTAATGACTTAATGACCGCGTGCGGAGTTGGAAATGATATAAAAGAACAGTATTGATGAAAATGTATTATTAATAAAATTAGATTTTCTTTCTAAATTACCTTGATATGCCTGTCAATAAGCCAGTTGAGTTCAATATCGTCATCATCCTCTCCAAACGGACCAATCAGAACTTCAGCAACCTTCAACCATCCGATGTAAAAGCAGAACTAAAAACATTAAAAAAACACACAAATGAATATTCAATAGTTTAAAAAAATTAAATACAGAAAAAACTTTTAAAAAATATTTAAATACCAAATAAACCCAAGACAAAAGATAGTAATAATAGTATTTGAAAAGGAATTTCAGACAATTTATAATTACCTGAAGAACAGTAAATATTGGGAAGTAAACGTCGACATCTTGCTTTCCATTAGGTGTCGGATGAATTATGAATTGCCTTCCCATTAGCGCTGACAGGAAATAAATATACACGCTCAGCGTCACCACCTAAAAATAATCAATGAATAACCATCAGAAATTTAAATAAACTACATCGTAAATTTAAAAGTAATAAAAACAGTACATTCACAAACGACGAAATAAGTAAATCAAATGAAAATTATAACTTATACACTTAGGTATGCACAATATGTATTTTTTAATGTTTAAAAATATCTTATAATCGCGGCACTTATTTACTTTAGCACTACCCTTGGTACTAAACAATAGTCTGACCTACAAAGTCTCAATTGTTTGTCTCCCAAAGACATTGAGACTCTTGGATCAGTTTTATTAGGCTATTTTAAAATCGAGTCTTCTCATCCCATGTAAGAATAAATTTTACACAGAAAACTGTAGGACAATGAGTGCTACAGTTTTCTTAGCGTAATTTTAATATTCGTTTGTCTCAGTCTTAATAGTTAATGAGACTGAGATGTTATCACATTTATACACACAAGTGTGATATTCCTTTGTCCTAATGTACATTGGAATAAATATCCCTTTGTCTTAATAGTAATTTAGACTAAGGAATATAATATATTACTCTGTATGTTCCTTTGTCTAAATAACTATTAAGACAAAGGGATATAGGGGGGTGCTAAAGTAAACAAGTACCGTAATGGCATCTATAAATTTCAACTAAATTTTGCATTAATTATTAAGCTAGTCCATTAGGCAAACGTGTAATTACACTAAATTACTTATAAATTGTTATCTGTAAGAGTTCCTTATATTATAATTACATTAATTAATTCAGAGAGAGTTAATTGAAACGTTACGGAACTACAGTACTTATTAAAATGTTACTTCCTAAAATTAAATTAGTTTGAATTATTAGGAGGACTGTGATTTTAATGTCAAGAACAACAATTTAATTAATCTACAATTAGAGATATGATTTGAATACTCATTAAATAAATGCCGGAAGTCCTGTAAGGTGGTACTCCAATTTATCTTTACTTATAAAGATAGTATTAAGTTTCAATTTAAATTCATTAACTAACTATAAATTATAAATTTATTTAGCAAAATTTTATAGAATTTTAACAAATAAATGATTATTTTAAGGTACTTTTTTAGATTGTTACTCCTCTGTTTTTTGTTGTTTTTTTTAGAATATAAATTACTGACAAAATAACTATTGAGACAAAGGGATGTTTAGTCCAATGTACTTTGGGACAAAGGAATTACACACTTCTATTTTATAAGGGGAGTAACAGTCTAAAGAAGAATATTCCGCACATCTTCATTAGATTGCTACTCCCTTTTGTTCTATATAAGGGGAGTAACAGACTAAAGAAGTGTCAATATAATAAGATTATTTCTTAAATAAGACATACAAATATGATTAATATCCATTTATAATTCTGGTATATTCTGCAGATTCTTTCCTAAAGAACTAAAGTTAGTATTATAAACCTACTGATAATAAATATTTATAATTCTAAAAAAATAAATTAAAAAAAAA
>KZ652781.1:144786-167207 GCA_001010745.2 Gerris buenoi | reverse complement strand
AATATTCTTGTCAATTTATAGTTAAAATTGACAAGTATATTAAATTTACAGATTTGCACAGGTTTAGCAAAAGAGAAATTTACCTACAAACACCCCCTTTTTGCTAAACCTGGTGCAGAGCGACTTCCATTCCAAGCTGCCTGGTGAATTTATTTAATTTTTCTTTAGACACAGGCTTGGTTAAAAAGTCGGCAATCATATCTGTTGTGGGGAGATATGACAATTTTATAGCACCTTCACTCACTACCTCTCTGACGTGGTGATACTTTATGTCGATATGCTTACTCCTTTTATGAAGCAGTGTGTTTTTGGCCAATTTTTGTGCGCTTTGATTGTCGCAGTAGATGGTCGTTGGATCTTCAACCAGTTGAGGGAAGCCTAATTGTCTAACCATCCTTTTCAGGTTTAGTGCTTCCCTTGTTGCTTCACTCAAAGCCACATATTCAGCTTCCATACTGGAGAGAGTGACGAGGCTTGGCTTCTTGGATTCCCAAGCGACGTTAACGCTTGGGTGGATAATGTTGTCCAACGAACTTAGCCTGGGCATTGGTAAAATGAACATGTGTACCTAATTTCAACTAACTCGGTGAACTTTCACTCAAGTTATTATTGTCATCGGTAGATTTCGTGACGGATTTCGCGTGACGGTGATTTTGGTCGTTTTTTTCGGATTCACTCCCAGGATTCAGAACGTGCCATAAGGAACTTCGTTCCAAAACCCCCTTTTGGTGACTTTATTTTATTTTAAATACGATGTCGTGCTTTAAAAAAACCATGTATAATATAAAACTTTTTTTAAAAGTTTAATATTTTCCCACACTTGTTTTACCCTTCTGTTATTTAGACAAGAACATCTGACATTGTCTACTCTCTACTGCATACTAAAAAAGGAAAATTGCTTCATCAGCGCAATTTCTTTAAATAACATTTGACATTGAACACATCTTATGACTTCTAGGCAAGAGAAATGTGAGATATAATCGTGAAAATAACAAAAGAGATAATGAATAGAGTGCGCTGCAACATTTTTAATTTTTGAATGGCTTACGCAAACAATTTAAAATTGCTCTCTGCCTTTATGTTCTTTTCTTTTCTTTTCTTTTATAATAGTCCAGAAGCGTGCAAAAAAAGTGTCTGACTAACATCAAGCTAGAATTTTGTGTATAAGTTAATGCTTTGGTGCCTTTTAAGAATATGTGGTCGGCTAAGTTCGTCTGCGGGACATAGCTTGGCAACAGGCATTAGAAAAAAAACAAACCGGTGAAGAGCGGCCATGTCTCGCCTTTTTTTGGCGGATAATTTGATTTTTATGATAATGAGTACTCATGACCGCATATTCTAAAAAAAGCACTAAAAGATTTACTTATACAAAAAATTCTAGCTTGAAGTTAGTCATACACTTTTTTGCACGCCATCTCCTGGACTATAACCAGCAAAGTCCGGGAGACATTTTCCAGTCTGTATATAATAATTAACCTTTGTATATATTTAAATATGGGTGATATGTATGTAATCTAGAATCTATATTCGTTTTAGAAAAATAAAAGATGGCTTATACTGATGAGATTCGAAGCACTAAAGTTCTTATAATTATTATTTGAACTACATAGAATACCATCTCTCATTTAATGTATCATTATCATTATCATTATCATTCATTAAAAGACATATAAACAAATTTATGTCTTTTAAAATTATTTTATTCAAGAGAATATGTGTTGCTCTTATCAGAGTTTAGCTTTATTAAAATGATGTTTTTTCCTCCTGTTATTGTGAGAAATTCATTTTTTTTTTTTAAATATTTTCGAATTAATGAAATAGTGTTAAAAGAATGTTTCGCATTATTTAACGTTTTATTTTTTTTACATTTTTATGTACTGTACTGTTAAAATATTTATCAAATTCCTAAAAAAATGTTATAAAATTGTTTTTAAAAATATATTAAATTGTCTTTTGTTTCTAAAGAGTTATAACTTTAGTAATATTATTCACTGCTGGGTTTATTATTTAAGAATAAAATGTTTTATTAAGACACGTACACGATAAACGGTGAAAAAATAAGAAATATAAAAATATTTTATCTACGACTTGCACTGTAAGTAGACTTTATATTGCTAATTACAGGGAGGGAAGTGTTACTTCCCTCCCCTGGGAAAAAAAAAACAGTCATACCAACTTAAAAGGTATTATTTATGTAAATTTTAAGTATTATGTTGTTTTTTTAGCTGTTTTGTTTACTTTTTTTCGGGAAGGTTACTTTAGGTTATCATACAAAGTCTTTAAATTAAATACAAACTAAACGTAATTAAATTAAAAACGTATATATTTACTATATAAAAATTTTTATACTAAATATTTAATTTTAGTATACTATACTAAATTTTATGTTTAGTATAGATATTTTTCTTGTTTACCATCGATATTTTTCTTGTATACAAACCATCGATATTTTTCATGTATTCCATCGATATTTTTCATGTAGGTATACCATCGATATTTTTCTTGTTTACCATCGATATTTTTTTTGTATACAATCGATATTTTTCTTGTATACAAACCATCGATAATTTTCTTGTTTACCATCGATATTTTTTCTTGTGTACAATCGATATTTTTCTTGTATACAATCGATATTTTTCTTGTATACCACCGATATTTTTCTTGTTTACAATCGATATTTTTTTTGTATACCTTCGATATTTTTCTTGTATACCTACCATCGATATTTTTCTTGTATACAAACCATCGATATTTTTCTTGTTTACAATCGATATTTTTCTTGTATACAAACCATCGATATTTTTCATGTATACCATCGATATTTTTCTTGTATACAATCGATATTTGTCTTGTATACAAACCATCGATATTTTTCTTGTTTACAATCGATATTTTTTTTGTATACCTTCGATATTTTTCTTGTATACAAACCATCGATATTTTTCATGTATACCATCGATATTTTTCTTGTATACAATCGATATTTGTCTTGTATACAAACCATCGATATTTTTCATGTATACCATCGATAATAATTGGCTAGCTCCTCTCATAGATAACCAACTAAATTAAGTTAAAAAGAAAAGTTAACTATACAAAAATATTTTTAAAAACAAGCTTTTATTCGTATTCTTCACAGTAAGCCTTTTCATTTGATACCCATATCATGGGCATGCTAAAAAAATAACTAGTCCGCCATCTTTTGCTGCCCGCCATATTGGATTTAGAATGACGTCATTTAGCTAACCACACATTGTCATCCAAACTAAACGTGTATGCAAAATTTCAATTCTATCGGTTGAGGATAACTGCTTTAAAATTCAGTTGCAAGATTTGACCCGAACATACATACATACATACATACAAACATACATACAGACATTGCAAGTTAAATAAAAACTTGTAAAAAAGCAAACTAAGTGTTTGCCACTTTCATTGCTTATTTGTTTAATTTACATGCTTCTTCTTTAAGTTTGTAATTTTTAATTGTTATATAAGTTTTTGTTTAGCTTGAAATTTCTAGTTTGTTCTTTAAGCACTGACGATGATCTTATAAAGGCTGAAAGCTGCTTTGATATACTTGGGTAATTTCAATTTACCTGGAGTTCAATTTGAGTGCCAGTTTGCGTACTTCCTTTAAAATAATTGTCATATACTACGTTCACACGTCGTTTTGAATGCGTTTCGGATCCAAATCGTTTTAAAAACGATCCGCGTTCTTACATCAAAAAATACAGGTGATCGAAATATTTGTTTTAGATATTTCATAACGGTGACGTCACGAGTAAAACCTTCTTTCTTGTTACCTAATAAGTCCGCGTATTTTTACATTTTTATTTACAAGTTATTAAAAGTTTTTACAGGTTCTTTATAGTTTTAACTTTTGTTTAATAACGTTTTTGCAGTTTAAAAAAAGAAACGGAAGCTCACGAAAGTAAAGAACTTGAAAAGTGGAAAAGAGTAAAATAACCTGATATCTCGATCCCCTCCACGACCTGTTCACACGAGCGTTTTGAATCCCGATTCCCCGTTCCGATCACGTATTTTTGGAGGAGTGGATCTAACCCGATACGATCCGTCGATTTCCGTTCATACAGCGTTTTGAACTAGCGGATCGTTTTCAAAACCGTTTCCAAAACGATGTGTGAACGTAGTAATAGACGCTTTCAATATCTAACAAACTTAGCATGTTATAAGTTGATAATCTAAGCAGGACTTCGTTGCCTCCTAAAAAAATTGGATATAAAAAAAGAGATAGAAGTTACGACTTTATATTAGCAGAAACAAAAAAAAAAAAATCCGTTAACAGTTTGATATATTTATTTCTATTTCCTTCTTTTTGGATTTAAGTTCTGTTATTTCAATGTTTTGTTATCGTTAACTCTTTAAACAGTATCTAATTTTCTAAAAAACAACTAAAGGTTTGAGGTGGTTAGAGGTGGTTAGAGGTGGTTAGAGATGGTTAGAGGTGGTTAGAGTTAGAGATGGTTAGAGGTGGTTAGAGGTGGTTAGAGGTGGTTAGAGATGGTTAGAGGTATTTAGAGGTGGTTAGAGATGGTTAGAGGTGGTTAGAAAAAGAAACAACTAAAGGTTTGAGGAAGGCTAAAAACGACCCCTTTGAAAGCATTATGCATGGACCACCAGATGCTGCGACATCTGCAGCTAATCTTACGCTATTAAATCCCTTTTATGTAGTTGGATAGCAGCAAAGTACAATAGCATGCAAAATACCAAGCTTTAATATTCCACTAAACCATTACGTATTAGAGATAAAAAAAAAAAAACAGAGTAAATAATGGCCCAGTTTTATCCTGTCACATTTTAGCCCTTTATAAATCTATTTTTTATATAATAAAAATTGAATATTATTTTAGAATTATCTGTACTCCATAAAACTCGCACTTATAAAAATAAATTAAAGAAAAAGAAGAAGTTGAAAGATAAATCAATAAATTATCAATTTTCGTGTCATTATATTTTACAGATGAAAATTCGATTTTGATGATTTTGATGTACAAATATGTTGAGGTTGTCTGAGTCCAAAAAAAATTTTTTTTTTTTTTTAAAATTTCAGACGTCTGTGCAGAAGGGTAGAGCCCTAAACTACCATTGGGTCGATTTTGACGTAAGTTGGCATAAAAAAACGACAAAATCAAGAAATGAATTTTAGCTCGAAAATTTGGGGGTGCTACCCCAAAAAACCTGAAAAAAATATCTCCAAAACGGTTCCAACGATTTTGATTAATACATGTAGAGCATTTAAATACGAATCTAAAAATATCAGCCGTTTTCCCGGCAAAAATCTTGTTCCTGAGAAAATAGCTTTACATGCGGATAAATAGAGGCCGGGTTCGATTCCCCGCCGAGGAGAAGTTATTTTTATAATAAATTTTGATAAAATGTTCAATAATATTAATAATGTAATTGTTATTGTTATATAATATAATTAATATATAATGTTAGTGAATGTTTGTGCAACGGATCTCCCCAACACCAAATCTAAACCGTGCCATCGACATTTTTAAAATAATATAAATAATATAATCGATATCTTTTCTTTTTTGCTGTCATTCAATGTTTACCTGTTAATAAAAAAACACAAAATTGAAACCCGTCGAAATGAAGAGTGTAAATATTATGGGATATGACAAAACAAATAAAATAACTTGCGGATTTTTTCCGAACTAACTTTCCATACAGCAAACTTGCTAAAACGAATTAAATTCTGGTTAAATATGACTCAAAGTATTAAAATAATGCATTGTCATCGTGTTCTGAGCTGTTCTGAAAGTTTCAAATGTCTAGCTACTCGGGAAGTTAGTTAAAAATTGATTGCAAGATTTGTACCGGACAAACAAACAAACAATAAACCGTAAAGTTAATAAAAACGTAGTAAAAACTAACAAATAAAAACCATTGGGCTAAGCAATTATGAACACGTATATGAGAAAGTTTGTCTGAGTTGTCTCGGACCGGTTTTTTATTTATTATTAAAATATATATATTATTTTATTATAAAATAAATATTGGGTTAAAAAAAAACTTTAATCAAATTTGATTGGCATAAACCATTCTGAAAATTATTACGTAAAATACAAAGTTATTGATAACCTGTCTAAGTCAGCTTTAGTTAATTAAAAAAAAAAAATATGAAAACATTTTTTTACTCTAAGTTAAAAAGTATCACCAATTTTAAAGTACTTAACATTTTTTACTGGATCTCAACATACCTTATATTAATACTAGCCGTTATGCCCGTGGCAACGGGCAGAATAAATATGGAATAAAAAGTTATAATTAAAATACATATTTAAATAGATATTTACTGTTTAAATAATAAGTTTTATGCATGGAGTTTCATTACAATGGAATGGCGTCGAGGTAGCGTTTTCGCTTGACGCACTGGAGGTCGCTGGTTCATTTTCAGCTTATGGCGCATCAATTTTTATCGTTATAAATCATTTAGAGGTGAGTCGTCGTCCGTCGTCGGGACACTACTCGATTATATAAAATATGTGATTTTTATTAAAATTAAAAGCTCATCATATAATTATTGTTAATCTAAAGACTAATATAAATCTAATCTATTTATGAAAAGCCTAAATATAAAGCATCCAAATAACAATATTAGAAAGTGAAGGAAAAATTGTACATTATCCAACAGAGTTATATTTTATGCTAATAAATCATTGTAATAGAAAATAAAAATTTGAATTCTAAAATAAATTAAAAACAATTTTCAATAAAAGAAAGACACAGTTGTTGAAATTATAACACACGTGTTATGATAAAACACAGACTGGGCGGAGTTAACTAATATTAATCACCTTATTATTTTTTTTTTTGCTATCGCACAAAATGAAAAATATAAGTAGTTAAACCACAACTATAAATCAACAGAAGGGTAATTAAAGTCATTTTTTTTTTCTTGTACAAAAAAAAAAATATAATAAATAAAATACAAATAGAGAAAATGAAATCATACGTAGTGTATTGGACCATTTAACTCTGATTAAAATAGTTGGACACAAGTATTAATGAACTAAAAATAATACAAGAAAAAAAAAAACGACGTAGTCAAAAAAACACACACAGAAAGACGAAAAAAGAGAAAAAAAAGACACAAGTTAAAATTGCCAAAAAAAATATAATTTAGTTTATTTTCTAAAGAAAAACAAAATTGTATGAATTCGAAGAACATTATAAAAACAAAGATTTACAGGGTTTTTTTTTTTTTTTAAAAAAAAAGAAGATACTAGACTACCTTAATACAAAGAAAAAGAACATTATTTTCAATTACAAAGAATTAATTCAAATAAATCACGTAAGAATTTCTTAGTATTTGATTACTTATTGCATAACTATGCTTTTATAAGAATTTTTTTTTAAAAAAGAAGAAAAAAAGCTCATTATTAATTAAATTCTGCTCGCACATTAAATATTGAATAATTGCAAGATAAAAAGAACTTTTTATAATACTACGTTTTTAAATTTTCTTAAACCGTGCCATCGATATACAGTAGAATCCCGATATATCGTATCTTCAAGGGGTCGAAGAAATAATACGATATATCGAGTAGTTCACTAAATCGGGATTATGAAATATTGATGGTAAAAAAGAAAAATTAATGTAATAATTAAGACTTGAATTTATTTTGCACATAAAAATACACTGTGTATGATCATAAAAAAAATTAAATATGTACTTGGTTTAAAAAAAAATATATAATTTGTTTTTTTTTTTAATTAAACCATTTGTTCGGGTGTTATCCATAGCATTTTATCCGAGTAGAACAGAAGGAGGTAAACAATCAAATCTTGGAAAAGGGTCCTCTCCTTTCATATACGTTTAACCGCGATTTTTCTCAGTATTATAAGAGTTATTCCTTCATCTAGAATCTAGGCTGTCCAGGAATTACATTTGGTTTGGACACAATCACACTCTCCCCCTGAGTCTTTGATTTAATGCCGATCAAACGTCACACGATAGTTCTAATTTTTCCCCCGAAAAATGTTCCCTCCATTAGGTTCCTTTGCAATTCGGAATTATTAAAAAAACACTTAATTAATACTTCCTCTAATTGTAGTGCAGTGTGAACTGTTGTTATTTTTTTCTGAGTAGAGTAAAACAACAGATATAGCCAGTAAATAAGCAAAATCTTGGAAATTTCCCCCACCATTCATACGCTTTATCGGGTTTATTCTCGGAATTATACGAGTTATAAGACGTTTATGTTCACCTCGAAAGGGAAAAAAGTACGTTATACTGAGGGGACCGAAATACATTGGTTTTATACCAATTATCGGGATTTTTTCAAAGGAATGGCAATAATATACGATTTATCGGGATATATAATATAACGGGATATGAAATACCGGGATTCTACTGTATTTGAAATAATATAATCGATATATTTCCTGTTTTGCTGTTATTTAATATTTATCTCTTATTTATAAAAATCGTAAATTTGAAACCTGTCAAAATGAAGATTGTAAATATTATGGGATATGACAAAACAAATAAAATAACTTAAGGATTTTTTACGAACTTACTTTTCATTCAGCAAATTTGCTGAAACTGAATTAAATTATGCTGAAAAATGGCTAAAAGTATTAAAATAATGCTTTGTCATCGTGTTCTGAGCTATTCTAAAAGTTTCAAATGTCTAGCTACTCGGGAAGTCAGATAATAATAGATTGCAAGATTTGTACTGGACAAACAAACAAACAAGAAAGCAAGCTAATAAAAAAGTTGTAAAATAGCTCACGAGGAAGCTATGTGTAATATTATAGCTACGTGTATATTAATATTCTAATATTATTATTTATGTTTTAATATATCAGCTGATTATTATATTAAGGAAGGTTTCTGGCGGTTTCCTCAAATTTAATTTTGAATTAGGTTATTTTGAGTTCATGGTTTCAACATCCGACATACATATAATATTATATTCAAAACCATGTTCAATATTAGAATGATAGCATTAAGTGCACGGTGTCATCTTAGAGATATGTCACTTAGCTACGTGACATCATGAACCGACATAATTATGTCTGCTTTCTCCAACAGAAGGATTCACTCGTGTACAAATAATTAGGTTATTTACTCCTTGTTTTATTAAAATAAAGCTTTTGAAACTCCTTAATAAAGCGAATTATAACAATACAGCCAACATCCTTATAAAATAATAAATAAATAACAATATACAATCTTTTCTTGCTTTTTAACTTTATTAAATTATTGTTTTAAGTAAAATCTTTTATAAAGTTATCTATTATTGTGATAAAGATAACTCAGTAACTTTTTGTTTAAAGTGTGTGACAATATTACAGTAGAAAAGGTTTTATCATTCTAAATTAATGTCGTTCGTTAATATCGTATACTTTTGTTTTAATAGAATTGTCTGTCTTTATTTAGATGTAATTTATATTTAATTGAAGATCTACAAATTAAAGCAAACATTTTATTGGAATAAAAGTGGTTGTCTTGGCAATGATTTATAAACAAACTATATTTTAAGTTTCAGTCTAACCTTTGCTGAAATTTCGCATACTTATAACCACCATCCTTAACTTATAACCTTCAAAACAAGAAGACCATCTAAGCAAGGATGATATACACCGTCCTTGCTCTGTCAGCAAGTATTTCGTAACATCTTAGTTTAGTTTTGATAGAATTGTCTGGTTTTAATTAGATAAGTTATTATTTTTAATTAAAGATCTACAAATCAAAACAAACATTTCATCGGAATAAATGTGGTTGCCTTGGAAATTATTTATAAACAAACTATGCAGTCATACTTGAGAATAGTACTTTGTTCTACTTTTTTTTGTTTTGTCGAGTGACGAATGGTAGAACTGTTAAAGGATTTAACGAGACCTGACGTCATCTAACCAGCTGACACCTTGTCTCAAAGACTCTTTTTTCTAAACCTGAGCGTGGAGTTGTGTAAGGCCTTGAAAGAACCTTAATATAACCTCCTCACCGGAAAAACTGGTTCACCAGTTTCCCAACTTTCCCTGTTCGCAACGCTTTCCCTCGACTAATCGGCCGTGAACGAGTCCACTCTCAACCAATTGGAAGAAGATGAAAAAAAGAACACAACGGTTCAGTTCAGTTCAAAGGAGTTTAGAGGATAAAAAAAAAAAATCTGAGTTTGTAAATGGAATGACACTGCCTTCCTTGAATATCTGGGTCGTACTGTTTCTTTCTCCCAATATTATTTTTGTTAAGTTATCGGTTTTATTATATTTGCACTCCAGCATTAGTAAGTGCATTCTTACTAATATCAATTCTACAGGAGTCTTCAGAACTAATAAAGTGATGTTCAAATTATTTAAAAGAAGATGATATTTCATCCCTTGTTTAGGATATTTTCAAACCTGATATGAGATTATAACATAGAAGGTCATAAGGGATTATAACATTGAAAGATTAGGAAAGCTATGGTTGTGACGAAAACGGCCCTATTTTTAACTAAGATTAGGCTAGATAGAAAACAGGGAACTTTTTCTCTTTTATCTTTTAACATAGACTAACTTCTTTTATTATTTTGACAATATAAATCAAAACATTTTTATATCAAGTTTAAAATCAAAATAAACTAATTCGCTTTCGCGACACTCCAGCAGCAAGCAGCTTTTTTCTACCTTCTTTTCCAGCTTCTCATCTGCTTCCTTACTGTCTGGATAACCTCAGCTTTCCATTTAGTATTAAAATAAACGAATTTTATAAATGAACAAATATTGGGATGCTCGTCTTCCAACATCTATTCCTCTATCTCTAGTGGGTAAATTTTAGAAATAGGTCTTGTAATGGTTGCGGATGAGGTTTTTACGACTACTGATCTAATAGNATTCAAAAATATAAATTAGGCTTGCCGAACCCATAGCCTTAAAGGCTACCACAGCTCTGGCTGATTTAAATGCCTAATACCAACGTATATTTATGATATAAAATTTTTGTCTTATTGTTAATTTGCATTTAATAAATGGTATTTATTTATTTATTTATTAAGAACATATTAGAATTGGAATTAAACTCAAATAGAAGGTTATTTAGATGCAGGTTATAAACAATGACCAACGAGGTCGAAAAGGCAGTGCCGCCAACCTGTTTTCAACAACTTCATTACATTAGCCATTCATTTTCTACTATTTATAAAATAATTAAGTTGGCAACCATTACTTTTTTTGCCCTACTTTACTTTTTCTCCCTACTTTTTGAGGTCAGGGAAGAAAAGATTTTAGTTCCTGTAAACTAATCTAAAATCATAACTTTTCCTCCCTTCTGGAGATAAAATAAATGATTACCTTATTGAGTTACCTGCTGTTCCTAACAACTTTTTCTCTTTTATCTTTTAACATAGACTAACTTCTTTTATTATTTTGACAATATAAATCAAAACATTTTTATAACAAGTTTAAAATCAAAATAAACTAATTCGCTTTCGCGACAATGGTATAGGACAACTACTAAAAGGCAAAGGTTGAAGAAGACTATAAAAATTCAATTTAAGTAAATTTCTAGCCATATCGTAAAAAAGGCAATTACATTTTTTATAAGTCACGGTTTGAGATTCTAAAATACAGTCTTAATTAAGTACGTTAACAACAACAACCCCTAAATACCCCTAAACAGGGATAAATACCCCTAAACAGAATAAATAAATAGGATAAATACCCCTAAACAGGGAGTCTTTTGCTTTTATAAAAATAAAAGTGTCGTATAAGCTTTATTATTATTATTATTTATTCAATATTAAGAACAAATCCGGTAATTGATTCTAATTCTAGGTAATTGATTCTAATTCTAAATAATATATTTAGAATTAGAATCAATTACCCGTTAGCATTGTTATCATTGTTAATGCATGTTAATATTTATTAATATACTACTGTTTTTAAGTTGTTAGAATTAAATTAATTTATTTATGTTGTTTTTGTAGATTATTATTTATTTATTTAGAATTAGAACCAATAACAAATGATCTCTGATAATATTGTTTAATAATATAGTTCTGTGTTTAGATTGTTATGTTTAAATTACTTTATTTATGTTATTGATGTGGGAGATTAGTTTTTGCTTATATAGGGAATATGTTTAATAGATAAAGATAAGATTATATTAATTAAATTTAGATAATTCACTAATCTATTTATATGGATAGTTTATTTGTAAAGAATGTTTAAACTTTTAACGATAGCATGCCGATCAATGTTCTATATTATTCAAAAATATAAATTAGGCTTGCCGAACCCATAGCCTTAAAGGCTACCACAGCTCTGGCTGATTTAAATGCCTAATACCAACGTATATTTATGATATAAAATTTTTGTCTTATTGTTAATTTGCATTTAATAAATGGTATTTATTTATTTATTTATTAAGAACATATTAGAATTGGAATTAAACTCAAATAGAAGGTTATTTAGATGCAGGTTATAAACAATGACCAACGAGGTCGAAAAGGCAGTGCCGCCAACCTGTTTTCAACAACTTCATTACATTAGCCATTCATTTTCTACTATTTATAAAATAATTAAGTTGGCAACCATTACTTTTTTTGCCCTACTTTACTTTTTCTCCCTACTTTTTGAGGTCAGGGAAGAAAAGATTTTAGTTCCTGTAAACTAATCTAAAATCATAACTTTTCCTCCCTTCTGGAGATAAAATAAATGATTACCTTATTGAGTTACCTGCTGTTCCTAACAATTACTACGTTTCCATGAGTTTTGAAAATTATTTTGGTTTTAAAAAACCCCATGGAAACGGCGATTTTAAAACATTTTGACTTCAAGGTCACAACAACAAATTTTTGGTTTTGTATTAAAACTGTTTTGAAAAGATTGCATGGAAACGAGTATTGAAATGAAAACTGTTTTGAAAAGATTGCATGGAAACGAGTATTGAAATGAAAACTGTTTTGAGACATGCGCATTGGGTATGATGAGCAGCGCTATTATAACCTGACTTAACTATAACCAGTCTGGGAGTTTATAGTTTTTAAAATTGTAGTGAAAACTGTTTTGGAAACTCCTCATGGAAACACTTTTGGTTTGAAACCAAAACAGTTTCTAAAACGGTTTTGGAAACTCATAGAAACGTAGTAAATGATTTTTGAATTAATTGTGAATTTAAGCCGTATATAGAGTAAATTTTCAATCAAAACTGACTTTAGATACAACTAACGCTCAACTCAAACCCTTGGACGTAGAAACTTGTTTTTGGAGGGAGGGGTAGATCTCAACAAGACAGGAATCCGACGTTATCATGGGAATTGAGGTAAAGCAAATTCTACGAGAGCTGCGTGAACCACCAAATCTCACCCTGCCGGTTGGACCCAAGCGAGAAGCAATCTACCCTGATGGTAGAGGTGCTACGTAGTTGGTTTAAGTCAGCATTTGGATTAATTATTTAAATAAATCAAGGTGTAGAATATCAGCGCTATCTCTGGAGAGAAGTTCGCAAACACAACTTACTCCCGTGCTGGGCTCTTAAATGTCGAGTATAATTAAGATAATCTGGCTGTTGAAAATAATTATTTATTGTGCCTAGAGATGATTAAAAGTGTTTAGAGGTGTTTAGAGATGGTTAGAAGTGGTTAGAGGTGTTTCGAGGTGGTTAAAAGTGGTTAGAAGCACCTAGAGGTGTTTAAAGGTGGTTAGAGGTGCCTAGAGGTGTTGAGAAGCAGTTAGAAGTGGTTTGAGGTGGTTAGAAGTGTTTAGAGATGGTTAGAAGGGGTTAGTCGCGGCTAGAGGGGGTTAGAGGTGTTGAGAGGTCGTTAGAAATGGTTAGAGGTGGCTACAGGTGGTTAGAGGTATAAAAGAGGTGGTTAGAAATGGTTAGAGGTAGTTAGAAATGGTTAGAGGTGGCTACAGGTGGTTAGAGGTATAAAAGAGGTGGTTAGAAATGGTTAGAGGTATTAAGAGGTGGTTAGAAATGGTTAGAGGTGGTTAGAAATGGTTAGAGGTGGTTAGAGGTATTAAGAGGTGGTTAGAAATGGTTAGAGGTGGTCAGAAATGGTTAGAGGTGGTTAGAGGTATTAAGAGGTGGTTAGAAATGGTAAGAGGTGGTTAGAGGTGTTAAGAGTTGGTTAGAAATGGTTAGAGGTGGTTAGAAATGGTTAGAGGTGGTTAGAGGTATTAGAAGTCTAAATCGCAGCCTGGCACGTACAATATGAATTTACCAATGAATTGAGCAAACCAATGTTTTTACACAGTTTTTTTTTTTTTTTTTTTTTTAAATAGCTAGACCAGATTCTGTTTGACGATACTCTTTGTACTGTTTTGAAAGTTGTGATGAGTATTTCTGCTGTGATGTGAACAGAACGGAAGACCGTGCCGACTAGATAATTGTTGAAAGGTGGGGTTACTCATGAACTAACCTTCATTGGTCGGAGGTTCAATTATACACTCCTTCATCTAACTGCATCATACTAACAGATTCATTGTTAACTAAACTCTATTGTACTTTCAACTTGTATCCAACATGTCTGTCGTATCTCCCATATGGTTTTATATTCATTAAAGCATTTCTAGAAAGAGTTATGAGTATTTATGCTTCCGAGCTTATCGAAGGTAACTGAAGATACGAGATCGTTCAGAGAATCGAAAATTCTTTTACTACGTTTTTACTAGCTTGCTTTCTTGTTCATTTGTTTGTTTGTCCAGTACAAATCTTGCAAATCCGCAATTAATTTTATTTTATTTTGACATGAGCCATGTTTACGATCTTTATTTTGACGGGTTTCATTAGGTTTGTTCCAACCCCGCTATTTGCATCGTCCTTTGTATCGTCCCGCGGATCGTTCGGGAATCGTTTAGGACAGGTTTTATATGCATGCGCTAACATTGTACTGTAATAAAATCATGTCAGGTTAGAACGAGTTTAGGACCATAATTCTTACTGTATTAAAACTATTAAAGAAAACCTAACAGTTTGAGAACCTTCCTGTTGATATTCGTAACGATTGACATAATAGCGGATGTCATACAAACCAGTACATGGTATTGTCAGAGGATCGTTGGGACCGTACAGTGAACGGTTCGCAAACGATCCCTGGCGGGGTTGGAACAGTTTCGTGTACGGTACGAAACACTGTCCCTAGTCAGCTTGGAACGGCTTTTATCTATTGCGCATGACGGTGACGATCCCGCGGACGGTACAATGCTCGGTTGGAACAAAATTATTATGATTTATGACAGAAAATTTAAAAACGTTGTATATAAAAAGTTATTATTTATCTAGTAATTATTATGTCTCCTATTTAAAAAATTCCTTGACAAAAATCTGTTTCCAGACATCAGGGAACATTTTTGGTTTCGTGTCTGTCTATCACTCTATTTTTGCGAACTAACGCATATTTTAAAAACTATACATCGTAATATTTTAATGAAATTTTTAGATATGTCATAATTAGTTTCATTGTTGGTCCAATATAACTTTCTTGCTCCTACACAATATATTGTGTATTTAAAGAAATACTAAATTATCTTTGCACTTATTGATCCAACGGATGCGGTAACTTGTAACTCATTTTTTAAGCGGTAAAGGTGTAATACCGTAGGACTCTCTAGTTTCAAAACTAACATACCAGACGCCCAACTAATCTTAAGAAATCAAGGATTAAGATTTAAGATAATACAAATTGTAATTCTAGTGATAACAAGTGATAAATGATGTTTCTCTCTTTATGATAAAGGAGTAGGCAAAATAAATAAGTAAGAAATAAGAAAGGAGTGTAAAAGTTAAAGATAATAGTGACAAATGATGGTCACTATTGTTCCAGTTAATTAGTGACTCAGAGTTGGTTCGGTTCAGTCATAATAAATAAACAAACTGTTAACGAGTAACTCATCTCAGACTAGAGGAAGCATCTCATTCGTCTACAAAGTAAAACTTACAAAACATTGTATTACAAAAGAAACAACAAGACAAACCTCATCCTCATATAAGTAACAACAAGGCTATCGTCATATTAAAGTTTTAAGATTGACTCTGAAATAGGTCATAACAGAACGGAAACATAACACTTTACGCTATTGAAGTAAAATAACAAATTAAATAATTGCAAGATAAAAAATAATTTTTTATACACTACGTTTTTAAATTTTCTGTCATAAATCATAAAGTTGAAACCTGTCAAATTTGAAGATCGTAAACATGGGATATGTCAAAACAAATAAAATAACTTTTTTCTGAACTTACTTTCCATACGGCAAAATTTGCTGAAAACGAATTAAATTTTGCTGAAAGATGGCTAAAAGTATTAAAATAATGCTTTTTTATCGTGTTCAGAGCTATTCTAAAAGTTTCAAATGTCTAGCTAATCGGGAAGTTAGTTAAAATTCGATTGCAAGATTTTTACTGGACAAACAAACAAACAAACAAGAAAGCAAGCTAATAAAAAAGTAGTAAAAAATTACAGCCTTCCACTTCCGTTCAGAAGATATTTTATAATAGAATCTAATCTTTACAGAATCTAGTCAAGGAGATAGCGCGGAAGAAAGTGTCCACTACATCAAACTAGAATTTTGTTTTTCAAGTTAATCTTTTAGTGGATTTTAAGAATATGTGGTCGGCTAAGTTTATCTGTGGGACATTGCTTGGCTATAGGAATTTAATAAAAACAAATGAATCAAAAGATTTACAGGATTAAGATGCATAGGAGAGTAGCCATGTCCCTTCCTTTATGGTGAACAATGAGATTTTCATGATCCTGAGGAGAAATTAGTTATTGATAGTGAAATAATAATTTAATTGAATCTTTTTTTTATCAACTAGTAACTCCTAGGAGATAGCGTGGAAACAAGTTTAAAAAAATTATTTTTTTTTTTTTCTTTTTTTATTATTATTTTTTTTTTTTTTACAGCGATTGAATAGTTATTCCCAAATAGTCGAGGAGATACCGTGCAAAAAAGTGTCATACTAACATCAAGCTACAACTTTGTGTATAAAATAATCTTTTTGTTGATTTTAAGGATATGTGGTCGGCTAATTTCGTCTGCGGGGCATAGCTTGGCAATATCGTATCTCCTGGAATATTAGAAGAATTCTTACTTTTTTACTCGAAAAAGAAATAGACTGCCTATAAGTGTGGCACATAGCTTCCTCGCATCCTATCACGTACTTTATTGATTTTTGATTTTATGCTTTTGGTTATAATCCAATTATAATCTAAATTATTTAATTGTTTCCTATGTTTTTTAAATATCCCAAAATTGTTGTTGATTTTTTACGCGAATTAAAAGTATTAATCAAAGAGCGATGACGGTTTAAATTAATCTGGTGCTATCTGCAGACTACTTTCGACAAACCATCCAAACTTCATAAACATCAGATGAGTACTTTTGAAGATATAGTGTAAACAAATGTATGTTTGTGCGCATGTTCTAAACAAATGTATTCCTTTAAATATACAATATTATGTTTATTAAAGAACTGATTATATTATTGTAAAATATACTTACAATAACTAATACAGTAGAATCCCGATATATCGTATCTTCAAGGGGTCGAAGAAATAGTACGATTTATCGAGTAGTTCACTAAATCGGGGTTATGAAATATTAATGGTAAAAAAAGAAAAATTAATGTAATAATTAAGACTTGTATTTATTTTGCTTATAAAAATACACTGTGTATGATCATTAAAAAAATTAAATATGTACTTGCTTTAAAAAAAAATATATAATTTGTTTTTTTAAATTAAACCATTTGTTCGGGTGTTATCCATAGCATTTTATCCGAGTAGAACAGAAGGAGGTAAACAATCAAATCTTGGAAAAGGGTCCTCTCCTTTCATATACGTTTAACCGCGATTTTTCTCAGAATTATAAGAGTTATTCCTTCATCTAGAATCTAGGCTGTCCAGGAATTATAGTTGGTTTGGGTTTGGACACAATCACACTCTCCTCCCTGAGTCTTTGTTTAATGCCGATCAAGCGAGAGTTATAACTTTTTCCCCGAAGAACGTTCCCTCCAATAGGTTCCTTTGCTATTCAGAATTAATAAAAAAAAAAAAAAAACACTTAATTAATACTTCCTCTAATTGTAGTGAAATGTGAACTGTTGTTATTTTTTTCTGAGTAGAGTAAAACAACAGATATAGCCAGTAAATAAGCAAAATCTTAGAAATTTCCCCCTCCATTCATACGTTTTATCGGGATTATTCTCCGAATTATACGAGTTATAAGACGTTTATGTTCACCTCGAAAGGGGGAAAAAATACGTTATGTATTGTGTAAATACGTATGTATGTTATTATAAAAATACGTTACACTGAGGGGACCGAAATACATTGATTTTATACCAATTATCGGGATTTTTTCAAGGGACTGGCAATAATATACGATTTATCGGGATATATGATATAACGGGATATGAAATACCGGGATTCTACTGTATTTAATTTCTACCCTTTTAAGCAATTTTAATTTGGCGTTGTTATAATGATATTTTAAAATTAATCGTTTTCTTTTACATATTAATTTCTATCAAATTTTTCAAAGAATAATTTCTTTGTCTTTATTCTTAGGTCATTAAAAGAAATCATAAATCCTATTAAACATCCTGTAGAAGTAATTATATTTCTAATTCTTCATTTAGTCTGAAGAATTTAACGATTAATCCTGGATAACTTTTTACCTCGCTTCTAAACCTTCTTTTACTTTCCGTAAAGTTTTTAATCTATTACTTCTTAATTATTGTATTTAACATTTTTATTTTTTTTTGATATTGTATAATTATTGTCTATATAACTTTATTTACAAGAAGTTAAAAATTTTAAATAAATAATTTAAAAAAAAAATACTGTCAGCTGCCATGTTTAATTAAATTATTCTAATTCAATAAACTTTGTTAAGTACTAAGTTTTTAAAGTTTTTCTTATTCTGAATGTTTGTAAAATGTTCACCAATGAGTTAAGGAACTTTTCTTCTGCACAAATTCATCTTTAACTCACAATTAGATTTATTTATTTTTTTTTTTTTTTTTAAAGTTTTAAAGATGATTTTAATCAAAAGTTTATCATTTTTGATTGTTATTTTAATGCTTAAATTATTAAAAAAGTTACGGCTTCGATTCAAAACTCAAGGTTTGAATTACACCCAAAATTAAATTGTTTACTCAATTATTCTTTTCTCAATAATTCACTTAAGAATTAACTATTTTGCTAGTTATGATTATTATTTATTCCGTTTCATTTTAGAATATGTTAGATAATTGAACGTTACTGTTAATAATTATAATAATAATAAATATGTATGTGTATTAATTAATAATTCTCTTTTAACAATCTTAATGATTTGTTCTCATTGAATTATTATTATTTTTTATTTATTTTATTTGATGATCTTTATTCAATTAAACTAGTGGTGCGGTGCATAAAGAACTCGCGTAGAAATGTGCTTTTATATCAGCCGGTATTAAGTTCTCAATAATGATATCAGGACAATATTCTAGTGAATACCTGGCATTCTTATTCAACCTGAAGAAAGCATTAAAATTATTTTGTCTATTATTTTTATTTAATAATATTATCGCGAGCTCGCTACGCTCGCCTGTTGATTCGGCATTTATAGTAAATATTCTACAAATAACTGTATAAAAACAGTATTAGTACACGTAATCAATAATATGTAATACAATTAATGCAAGGCCCGCTGTACTCGCCTGTTTATACAGTATTTTACATAATATAATAATTATTAAAGAAGGCTCGCTACGCTCACTTTTATTTGATTCAGCATTTGTAGTCAATATTTATTAAATGGTTATTGTAAGCTCGCTATGCTCGCCTGTTTTTACAGTGTTTTCCTATATATAATCAGGTATTTATCTATAAGGTATTTATATGTAATCAATATTTAATACAATTAATCCAAGTCTCACAACGCTCGCCTCTTTGATTTACCATTTGCAGTAAATATTTATTAAATAAGATTATTGTAGGCTCGCTACGCTCGCCTCTTTGATTTAGCATTTGCAGTAAATATTTATTAAATAAGATTATTGTAGGCTCGCTACGCCAGCGTAAATTTCAAGACAGAAATCCGTTTTAGAATTCAGGAGACATTTTTGGTTCCGTGTCTGTCTGACAGTCTGTCGGTATAAGCTATATTTATTTGCAAACCAACATATCTTAAAAACAACTAGTCTGACAAAAAAATTAAATTTGGACGGCATGTCACAATTAGCCCATTTTTGGTCCCATGTAAGTTTTATCCTTCTGCACCCATTTTTTTCTCTTCAACATGCGTACAAACATCTTTAAAAGTGCTCATCGGTTTTTTAAGAAATTTGAATAATTTGTCGAGCGCAGTTTCAGACTAATTTCAACCGTCTTATGCTTTTTAAACTTTGCTAAATTGATATAATTCTGACAATTTTTTTTTTTAAACTGGGGTAAAAATTAATTAAATTTGTCGATAATAGGATGTAAAAAACGCATGAAATCATTAAAGTATATTTTAATATGACGCGAAGAAGCTATTTGCTACAATTTAGTCAACCTTTTTTACTACGTTTTTATTAGCTTGCTTTCTTGTTTGTTTGTTTATCCGGTACAAATCTTGCAATCAAGTTTTAACTAACTTCCCGAATAGCTAGACATTTGAAACTTGTAGAATAGCTCAGAACACGATGGACAATGCATTATTTTAATACTTTTAGCCATCTTTCAGCAGAATTTAATTCGTTTTCAGAAAATTTTGCTGTAGAGAAAGTTAGTTCGGTTAAAAATCAGCAAAATATTTTATTTGTTTTGAGAGGTCCTATATCTACAATCTTCATTTCAAATAGGTTTTTAAATTTATGATTTATGACAGAAAATTTAAAAACGTAGTACATAAAAAGTTCTTTTTATCTATCAATTATTTTCCTATATAAAAGTGAGAACAATACATAACTATATTTAACAAGATTTTATCAATAATTTACACAAGAACATAAAATTTACACTAGAAATAGAACATGACAACGCTATCAACTTTCTCGATCTAGCAATAATGAAACATAATAATAAACACAAATTCAAAATCTATAGAAACCTACACAGACATAATAATTCACAACCAATCGAAAAACCTGTACATACATAAAATGGCTGCCTTCCGTAGTATGATTCATCGAGCTCTTACCATTCCCATGGATGATTTAGACTTAAACAACGAAATCTCAACAATAAAAACAATAGCTATCAATAATGAATACAACACAAAAATAATAGACAGAATGATTGATAAAAAAACAAGAAAAACTAGCAATAAATTTGATAACCAACTTAGAGCCAATAGAACAAAACCTAAAACCCTGGATTAGCTTACCATACATGGGGAAGCTCTCAGAACAAGTAGGCAAAATTTTACAAAGCAAAAACAAACTTAGAGTCAGTTATAAACCTTACACACAACTAGGCACAATTCTCGGCATAATTTTGCTGTATGGAAAGTTAGTTCGGTTAAATATCCGCCAGTTATTTTATTTGTTTTGAGATTTCACTTATTTACAATCTTCATTTTGGGCAGGTTTCAAATTTATGATTTATGACAGAAAATTTAAAATCGTAGTACATAAAAAGTTCTTTTTATCTATCAATTATTTTCTTATATAAAAGTAAGAACAATTCATAACTATTATTTAACAATACACGTTAATTATTGACATTTTTATTTTTCGACTTGTTTATCTCGTTATACATTTTTGGTAGTTCTTTTAATATTCACTGTCTGTACTTTTTAATATTTAAGTTAAAAAAATAAAACCAAAAACAACTTATTTTTTTCAGTCATTAAAATTAATTACAAGTCTGATAAGACTTAACTATGAAGAGACTTAGTTTTACTACTCATATGTTCTTGTTTAAAAAAAAAAGAATAAAGTGAATTTTGTCGAGTCCAATAGTTTTTATTTATTAATATGGCAGAGTTTATGTTTTTTTTTTTTATTGATAACAGGAATAGTTTAGTTAAATGTAGTTTTATCTTGTATATATACTTAGTTTGAGATAAGCCTAATCGTTTTGTGCACTCCTGCAGGCTATCTAGTCTCTCTCTGCTGTAGTTCTATCCTAACTAAATTATTATCTCTTTTATGGAAATATAGTAGTACATTACGCGTCGAGTGTGGAAAGTAGTTTACACCCGAGCGACAGCGAGAGTAGTAAAACCACACGAGAAATGCAAAATGCCGTTTTCGTACGAGTTGCGTACCGTACTTTATCTACGATTGTTAGATTTTAATAATAAATGCAGAAAAAAATAATAAACTTCCTGTATGTAAGCTCGTATTTCTCTTTTGATAAAGATGACATCAATTCATTAGTTGTATTTTGTGCCGAATTAATTATTTCGGAAGGCGTATTATTCTCCTCATATTCTTCATAATCACTTAAATCACTCATTGATTTTCACAAAAAAAC
>KZ652781.1:67125-82204 GCA_001010745.2 Gerris buenoi | reverse complement strand
AACGACATCGCGAAAAAGATGAGGACATTTTTGTTAAGAAAAAGTATATTTTAAGTGTCTTAAAAGGGAAAAACATGCCTAAATTTCATTTTATTGTTAATTTTATTATTATATTATTATTTATTCTTTTTTTAAATATATATATATATATATATATATATATATATATTTGTTATTTTTTAACAACCAATGTATTGTTAAATTTATAAATTGTCATTTTTATAACTTTAACTGTCATAAGAATAAAATTATAAATCAATGAAAAAGTTGCTTCAATATCAATTTACAATTTAATTTTTTTTTTTTTAAATTTATTTATTAAAAAATCAAAATTAGCTATTTTATTTTTCAAAAAATGTAAATGTAAATTATAATTTTTAATGGAAAAATCCCCCTCCAAACACTCAGCGTGCCTTTTTTTGTGAAAAAATAAAAATTAAAAAGGAAATATTACAATTTTTTATTAATGTAATATTTTCTTTAGATTTTTTTTTAAAAAAAAATATCAAAAAATATTTTTTGTACATTTTTTTTTTTTTTTTATTTGGCCCAAATTCAAACAGTTGTGTGTAGAGTTCCGTCCCTCATCCTTTTAGCCTACCCCCACCATTTCGATGTAAATTCAAATGTATAATCAAGATATTTTTTAAATTATCAGTAATATTTATTTATTTTTAGCACATAATTTGACTTGGAAAAAATATTATGTTTTTGTGCAAAATTAAAAAAAGAAAAAATGCACAAACAAATACTATCAGATATATTAAGAGAAGTAACACTGAACTTTTTCCCTCTTTTTTTTTTTAATTATTAGCTTTTTTACAAAAATAAAATCTACCTATATCTTCCAAGTCAGACATTTTTTTTTTGTATAATATTGCATAACAAATTATTTTTTATTTTATCTACAATATCTGTGCCTTTATAATAAAAAGAAAGAAATAATAATCATAAAATACATCCATGCAAACAATTGTTTATTTCAAACCCATACACTTAATCATTTTTTTTATTACTGTATATTTTAAAAATAAATTCTCAATAAGAAAAAAAAATAAAATTAAATAAATTTATTTTTTAGATTAAATGTTAAATATTTTAGCATATTTATTATAATTATTAATTTGTAAAGATAAATGTCGTCTAAATATAAAAAAAAATTACATGATATCATTAATTTATATATTTACATATTATATTTATAAAGAAAAAAAACATATATTTCTATCCATCTAACTAATGTATTATGTAATTAAAAAAACAACTTTTTATAAGAAAAAAAAAATATCTTTTTATGCAAATATTTTTTTTGCTTTTAAGTGTGATACCCTATTTCCCATCCATATTAGTGTTATTTGCTGCTACATCAGGGATCGGCAACATATTTACCTATTTGGGCGTAATACCAGATCACAAATCATCAAGAGCGCTCATGCCAGTGGTTGACCAGCAAAAACAAAAATTGACACCTAAAAACTTAATACCTAAAAAGTAGAACCTCGCTTACACGACCCTCAATAACACGAAAACCTCAATTACAAGTGTCATTTTCAAATTCCCTTGAGATTGCCATAACACATAATGTTCAATTAACCTCTATAACACGACTATTATTATCCAAACAACCTCAATAACACGGATTTTTTCCAATTCACAACATAACTCAGAACATCTATAACAAGTCGTTTTGAGAAGTCAACCTCAATAACACGACTCTATACAGGAATGAGGTACCTTGAACAAGTCTAGACTTGAAAACCCCACCCCACTCCACTCCTAACATTCTATTAACCTTGATAACACGACTGATAGCCAAAATAACCTTGATAACACGACTGATAGCCAAAATAACCTTGATAACACGACTGATAGCCAAAATAACCTTGATAACACGACCCTCAACAAAAAGAGCACCTCAATAAGAAGACTGTTTCCCTAATCCCCTTGAGACACTTATTGAGGTTCTACTGTACCTTATTATAGGTTTACCTTAACCCATTAGTTACCGAATTATTTTTTTTTCGATGTTTTTCAAAATTTATACAAAACTTATTACTAGTACTGCCAATAAGTCGAGTAAAAATTAAATTTTAATTTTTTCTTCAGTGGTTAAGCAATGGCGGCATGTTGCCATATGGCTACATTGGCTACTCAGAGTAAAAAACAAACATTTACAGGAAAATAATAATTTTTTTTAAGATATAATTTGAGCTATAATTGGCATCGAAGACAAAGAAAATTAAAGATAAAATTTTATAATTAAAAATTCAAATAATTTCGCAGTGTGGAAAGTCTCAAAACAATCTATAGGCATAACCCAATACCACACTTTGCACATATTGCTCCCATTATTGGCAAGCAATATTGGCCCATACTACGCCTTTTTCTGTTGCCTGGTTGTTTTTTTATATGTANAGTGACAGTGACTTTGTCACCTATTAATAAAATAATAGGTATTGTCACCTATTACCAGGTCGGAGCTGGAGCGGTGTCACCTATTACTCAGATTTAATAGTTTAGCCCATCCCTATACGCTACATCGAAGCCCAGTTAATCTACAACAGATACATACGCCCAAGATTCTCAAAATCGACCTGTGTACAGCTGTGTCTCAAAATAGGGGACTGAATATGGTAAGTGTATTAAGAGAAAACTTATGAAATGAAGAAGAATCCATAATTGGTGCATTTTTGATCAATATACAGAAAAGATTTACATTTTTTTTTGTCAGTTTGTTTCATTCCTATACATGATGCCCCAGAGACGCTTCTCCTCAACCCCAAATTTTTAACAAATACTAACAAAACTGAATCTGATGCAGCGTCTCGGGTCAGACAGCAAATCGTTTCATAGAAAAACTCAACTTTTTTTGTCTTCAATAAGCTACATCCCCTGTAGATGGGTGTCCATTATAATGAGGGGGTCCATTATAATGAGGATTGTTGGGTTGAGTTTGGGGAAATTTTCCTTTTGATTTCTTTATAATTTGTAAATTTGTTTGTTTTAAAAAAAATTAATTTTAAAACAGGTTCTGTCATAATAGTTATTTACGCACCAAGGGAGGAAAGTAAGTGATTGCACCCTGAGCGATGAAGTTGGTTCCTGAGGCGAAGCCGAGGGAACCATAACGTTCACTCCTGAGGCGAAGCCGAGGGAGTTAATTATCGCGAGGGTGCAAGTGATTTTTACTCCCGAGGTACGTACAAGATTTTACCTCCAGAAGGGAGAAAAAAAATATGGAAAGACTTATTTTTTAAATAATTTATTCAACATGAAATACTTATGTTTATATTTATTTAAAACAAAAAAAGTTAGATATAATATTAACAATTCTCTAATCAATAAGTTTATTCACGTTAAAATTAAATTATACATAGTAATTATTTGAATTTCAATGCTAAAATTAAATGGGAGAATCAGCTGGAAGCTGAGTCGTGTATTGAATGGTATTGACAACTGATGTATTTTAATAATAGATTAGTTAATCTACATTTAGAAATTATTATCACTTTTAACTTGTTTGTTTCTTTTACTGATGCATCACTATAGAGGATGTTATATGATATGTGTGAAGATGACATTACATATTTAGACATGAAACAAAAGTTAGTAAATGAAATGTGTATAAGCACCAAGCTTATTTACGTGTGCTTTATCTAGGGCAACACTGGAGGGAATCATGAGAGTTCATGATTCCCTTGCTTACTCATTACTCCCTGTTCCACCCGCCCGGGTGCAATGAGCTACTTCCCTCCCTGTAAACTAGGGGGAAAAGTTCACTTTTTCTTCCCGCTGGAGGTAAAATAATAAAAAAGATCAGTGTATTGATTGAACTTGAACACTCGAGTTTGTTTAATTTAAAAAATAAGTTATCAAGTAAGGATAGGGATTCTTACAAGGATGTTCACAGAATCTCCAAATTTATAAATTTTTTTTTAAATTTCGAGGGGCTTTACACCTGAAGACGCAGGCCACTTAGGTGGGCCCATTGAACCAACCTGGGTTAAGGACGGAAATCTTCATGCTCTGATTAAGATTTGGTCGGTAACCATGACTCCCCTCCCGGTTGTAATACAACCAGGAGTGTCATCATGGTTTCCAGGCCGAAACCTGGTGGCGCCACTCTTTCGAGAAGCTTCCCATTTGCTTAAACAATGCTGGGTGGACATTGAGCGAGGGACCCGGTTCAGGAAACGAACCCAGAGCTGTGGTCAGAAGCGGTCACCCATCCATCTTCTGACCCTGCTGGAGGCTGCTTAACTTGTGTTATCGCATGGCAAGTGCTCTAGCCCCTGAGTCACCCAGGCCCCCATATATTTTATAAAGAAAGTATTAAAATTAATTTAACTAGGGTTTAAACAAGAAGGAACCACTACATCCTGATTATAATACACAAACAAATTTTGAATTATAAGTCGCTAATTCCAAGTTAGTTACAAATTGTTAATGAAGGTCAGATATTGATTCCTTGCCTAATAAGATCATTTTTAAATTACATATTTGAAATTTAATTTTTAAGTTTTAGGCAGTATTCATACTACGGAAAGTTAAAATTTAAATTTAAATCAAATTATAATTATTATTAACAATGGGAGACGGACAGAGAAAAATAGACTCCAGCGCCGGGACTTGAACCACGGGCCTCAATATTTCCAGTATAGTGCTCTACCAACTGAGCTACACTGAAGAATAATTTCCTCTGTCAATAACGATACCTAGTCCAGAATTAAGCTTTCAATTTTTCACAAGTCTAGCAGTCGATATTTACGACAATAGAACTAGTCCGAGAATTATCGCTTATAATTATAAAGTACCCCATTAGTACCTGTACCTTGTACAATCAATTAGAAATTTAATTTTTAAGTTTTAGGTAGTATTCATACTAAATAAAGCTAAAATTTAAATCAAATTATAATTATTATTGACAATGGGAGACAGACAGAGAAAAATAGACTCCAGCACCGGGACTTGAACCACGGGCCTCTATATAGAGGCTCATGGTTCAAGTCCTGGCATTAAGTCTATTTTTCTCTGTCCGTCATTGTTAATAATAATTATAATTTGATTTAAATTACATATTTAATTAAGTTGTCAAAAAATAATGTATAAGTTCTTCGTTTCAGAGACTTGGGATTCTAAGTTTGTTTGTCTCATGATAAATGGCATAAAAATTTGATCGATTTGATCAAAATTTGGCACACTGGTGCATCACAGCATTTGTAACAATTTATCCTCCACCCAGTTTTCAATTCTTTAGCAGGTGTTACTACAACCCTTTTAGTGCTCTACAAGCTTTTGGCAGCCAAAAAGTTGGAATAGACTTTGTCCTATTTCTGACCAAGATCTCCAGAACCAAACTTATATGGCAAATATGAGGGTGTTGAAAAAGTTTATGCTTATAAACTTAATTTACTTAAAAATAAAGAAAACCAAAACAAATAATCGTACACAATTTATTTACGCAAACAAAGAATTATCATATGTTGACAATTTATTTGCATAACATAATCATTTATAAAAAAAAAAATTAATAAATTTATTTACAAAGATGAACATCAAATTACAATGAATTTTAAATTTTTTTTACAATTTATATGGAATAAATTTGTTTTTGTCAGATGTTTAGATCAGCAAAAGATATTTCTTGTTTATACTCTTGCCATTATACTATGTAAATCTGACAGCTCAGATTGGCCAACCTATGTGAGGGAAAAAATAAAACCACTAGGTGGTTATCTTAAGGTTATCCAGTGATATTTTTGTTTGTCTAGTTGGCCTGACCAACTACCCACCAAAATCTCAAGCTCTCATTGGCTCCCCTCCCGTTATTTTTATTTTCCCGCGCTGTCAAAGTACCAAAGTATAATGGCATGAGTATAGGCGACAAGGTACCTTCGTATAATTCTTATTATTATAAATAAGTACATAGCCACAAGTGTTTTGTCCCAAGGATAGTTCTAAATTCAAATTTTAATTGATTTATTTTGAAAAAAATCACATGTATTAGATACAAAATTTATATTTCATCATTACTGCCTTGTGGTTATTATTATTTTATTTCATAGAAACAGAAGCCTAAGGTTCTATTTGAACCATAATTTATTTTTTTCTTTTGGCTTTCCTCAAGGTAGAGGTGGATAATACAGTTATTTGGCGGTTATTTGACATGTTATGACTGTTCTGTTATTAGGTTTAATATGTTCAAATAACATGTTATTCGAGTAAAAATTCATTAGTATTCGATGAGGAGTGGAAGCTTTTGGTGCCAATGATCAACATACAAACAAAAAAAACTAAAGAGTTGGGCAACACAGAAATTATATAATGAAACATTCTTCATTATAATAAACAATACATTTATTACACTCATGTGGCTGGGAAAAGTTACAAGTTATATATAAAATAATTTATTAATGTCGAAATTAGTTGCGGTGTTATGACATCCTTTAGAGAAGTATAATATAAGTATAGTAAAAGTTGTTAAAGGAAATTTAGTTCAGTAGAACAGGAGAAGGCCCCACAAACTTTGATTCTAGAAAGGCAAGGCAATTGGCTATGAGGAGTTACTACTTAACGCTAACGCCGCGCAAATAGCTCTAAGGTAAAGACCAAAACCTAGGCGACTGGAATTTGAAACAGGATTCCAAGTAAGAACCAAGCTCTACCCTACAACAGCAAAATCTTTGTCGTTTATAATAAAATTAATTAAAATGAGAAAAATATAAATAGGGAAGAGAACAGAATCAGAATAACATTAATGAAGTGATAATAATAACACTAACAGTAGTAAAGTGTTAATATATAACACTTCTTATACGTTTAGGCTAAATGTTATATTACTAACAATATAACATACTATCACAGTTCATTACAACTTGATACTTCAGATGTTATTGATCCTGTACTATTATAAAATTACATAGGATCTGATTTATTACCTGAGCTGTTATAAAATTAACTGTTATTCTCCAATAACATGTTATTTTGAATTATGTTATTTTTTAAACACCTCTACCCTAAGAGAACGTAACTGAAATAAAATGAATGGATTTAGGATGTGACTTCTCTTTTACGTTAGGAGCATCATCTTAATGTTTATTGGATTAAAGAAATATTTCTACCAATAATAGCTTAATTAATAATTTAATTAACAATTCATTTTTACGTTTTTGGTAGTATTCAAACTACGGAACATTTAAATTTTAATTTAAATCAAATTATAATTATTATTAACTACGGGAAACATACAGAGAAAAACAGACTCCAGCGCCGGGACTACGGCGCTGAAGTCTGTTTTTCTGTCTATCTAAGTCTGTCAATTTGTCTCTGTATGTTTCCCGTAGTTAATAATAATTGTAATTTGATTTAAATTAAAATTTAATTAACGTAATTAACTTTACAACCAAAATACTGATAATATTAAACTTTTTTCCAATTTTATAAGTATAATAACCTTATATCATATAAATTCGTGGATTGCTCACTGAGCAGATTTATTAATTCTCAAGTTAAAAAGGTTTTTTATAAATTTTGTTTTCAAATACAACATTTTGTGACTTGTCTATAGAATATAATCTATAAAATATTAGATTGAATAATCTATTAAACTAAAATAATAGTTATATATATTATATATAGTTACATATATTTATATATTATTTTTCTTTTAGTAGGCCTTTAGGGATGAAAATTAAAAAAAATATTTTCTTTTAATTCATTTACAGACTGTGGCAGACCTGCAATAGCCTTGCTCCCTTAACCTGGGTTATGTTTTGTTTACATTTTATTTATATTTAAGTTGTTCTGTTTTCATCATTAATTTACAGTCTATAAGATTAGAGTTGGCACAATCAAAAGGCCGGAAAATTTTGAGGGAAACGATTTTATTGGTGCCCCATGTTAAATGCAACTTCAGAAAAAAAATGCTCCACTCTACCTCTGTTCCACAAAAAAAATATAACATGGCAACACCGATTTACCCTTTTTATAACCCCAAAACTACCTCCACATTTGTTTTTTCCCGCCTTCAATTGTGCCAACTCTAATCTTATAGACTGTAGTCGTTTGTATTGTAGCGTTTAATGGGTTTAAAACAAACACTATGTATTCTTTAGCAAGAGCTAAAAAAACAGAATAATTATATTTTTACTTTTAACAGTTTTTTAAGAAATACAAAACAAATCTGACATGACATTTGGCAGAACTTAGGATGACTTCAACAGTTCGTGTCAACCTGAAAGAAATATATTCTTCATTCATCGACAGTTTATCTTATTTCTAATTTATCGTTGTTTTTTATATTTGGGTTTACCCCATAAGACTATATTTCACCCAAACCTGGGCATCTACAGACCTTCAATTTAATTATACGAAAATTTACATAGATAGTATAAAAACAAAAAAAAAAAATCACAGGGAAGTACTTGCCCCAAGTACTTTTTAGGGTTTTGTAGATAAGTAAGCATACCCATTATGTAATTATGATTTCTGGTCTTTGATCTCAAGAGTCCGGGTTCGATTCCCCGGGGGGTCACAATGTTTTTTATCAGTAATAAACCAATAAGGAATGCAAACTTTAAAAAAGCAAATATATATTTGTGTCCTACTCTTCAGCAGCTTTCATTTGATACCCAACTCAAAATTTTTGAAAAATAAAATTTTGGGCGCACCCCAAATTTTTGCGCACAAAATTGACAATTTTTAAAATCTTTGAATGAACTCCCGGAAATATCATCGCCCTAATATAAGGTATTAGCATGAATTATTTCGAAATTTTAGCACCAGCCGATCTATAGTGGTTGGGGGGGGGAAAATTTTTTTTGGGTATATTTTGATTTTTTCCCCCTATAAGGAATGCAAAATTTGAAAAAGCATATATATATTTGTGTCCTACTCTTCAGCAGCTTTCATTTGATACCCAACTCAAAATTTTTGAAAAATAAAATTTTGGGCGCACCCCAAATTTTTGCGCACAAAATTGACAATTTTTAAAATCTTTGAATGAACTCCCGGAAATATCATCGCCCTAATATAAGGTATTAGCATGAATTATTTCGAAATTTTAGCACCAGCCGATCTATAGTGGTTGGGGGGGGGACAATTTTTTTTGGGTATATTTTGATTTTTTCCCCCTATAAGGAATGCAAAATTTGAAAAAGCATATATATATTTGTGTCCTACTCTTCAGCAGCTTTCATTTGATACCCAACTCAAAATTTTTGAAAAATAAAATTTTGGGCGCACCCCAAATTTTTGCGCACAAAATTGACAATTTTTAAAATCTTTGAATGAACTCCCGGAAATATCATCGCCCTAATATAAGGTATTAGCATGAATTATTTCGAAATTTTAGCACCAGCCGATCTATAGTGGTTGGGGGGGGGACAATTTTTTTTGGGTATATTTTGATTTTTTCCCCCTATAAGGAATGCAAAATTTGAAAAAGCATATATATATTTGTGTCCTACTCTTCAGCAGCTTTCATTTGATACCCAACTCAAAATTTTAAAAAAATAAAATTTTGGGCGCACTTCACTATTTCGCGCCCAAAATTGACAATTTTTAAAAATTTGGGATCAACTCCCGGAATTTTCATCGCCCAACAATAAGGCATTAGCATGAATTATTTCGAAATTTTAGCACCAGCCAATCTATAGTGGTTGGGGGGGGGAAATTTTTTTTTGGGTATATTTTGATTTTTTTCCCCTATAAGGAATGCAAAATTTAAAAAAGCATATATATATTTGTGTTCTACTCTTCAGCAGCTTTCATTTGATACCCCACTCAAAAATTTAAAAAAATGTAAATTTTTGAGTTTACCACATTTTTTTGAATTGCGCATGCGCAAATCTAATTATGGACTTCTGTATATTTTTCCTCTGGTTGGGTCAAAAAGTTGCACCAGGGTTCCAAATTTCAGCACTTTCGCTTGAACGGTTCGGGCCCTATGAACCAAAGAGCGACGGACAGACGGACACATCACCCTCGGCATAAGGGTTTTGAGAAGTATCTACAAAACCCTAATAACAAATCACTATTTGGAGCAATCTTCACAAAAATCTCTCCCATTCCACTGTAACTCGTTCCACCAAATATTGAACACAACGAAAATCTCTATACAACATCCCCCCCCCCAGAATTTCTCTATGTAAAGTGTTTCTATAGTAAAAGAAATTTAATACAACGGAATTTCTATAGCACAATTTTTTTCTGGAACCATCAGTTTCATTATATGGAGGTAGGACTGTATGCATGTCAATTTATGGATAATTCAATTCAAGGACTGAAGATGCTCAGGTATGGGCAAAATATAGTCTGTAAATGAATTAAAAGAAAATAATTGTTTTTTACATTTTCATCCCTAAAGACCGACTAAAAAAAAAAAATAATAAATTGAAACATAAAGAGATCAAATAAAGTAAATAGACAAGTTAGATTTATAAGGAACAGATAAAAGTTGTGTAGGCAATGTTGCTATTAAGATAAAAATGAAACTCTAAAAAAAATATTAATTTTAAAAGCAGCATTTCTCATCTTGGCCAATATCGCTGCTAAAATAAGATAATGAAAAAACCCTGCAGAGAGTTCCATGAAACGAAACACGGACAAAACTTAGATATTTAAGGTGATGCTAGCTGTACCCTGAATAACTGAATTTAGTATAGTAAGGAGGATCCTATAAGGGTAGAAGGAAGAAGAAGAAGTCTAAACTACTTCATCGGCAACGTTTCGGCCTAAACAGTCATTTTCTAGCCTAAACATAATAATTTATAAATTAATTTTTAAATTTTTGGTAGTTTTATTACTACGGAAAGATTAAATTTTAAATAATCCAAATTACAATTATCAATAACTACGGGAGACATACAGAGAAAAATACACCCCCGCACCGGGAATCNAATTGAATTTCTAATAGATGTACTAGGTACAGGTACTAATTGAGTACTTTACAATGGACCTCTGTTTACAAAACGGGACCTCTGTTGCCGTGAATATTTGGCTCTCTAGATTTGTAGAATAAGATTTAAAGCTTGGATTCGGGAATATGTATCAGTTACGACAGAGAAGAATCATTCTCCCGTATAGCTCAGATGGTAATGACACCTGTACGGTAAACAGAGGTCCCGTGGTTCGATTCCCAGTGGGGGGGTGTATTTTTCTCTGTAGTTATTGATAATTGTAATTTGGATTATTTAAAATTTAATCTTTCCGTAGTAATAAAACTACCAAAAATTTAAAAATTAATGTCTAATAAATGTACTAAGTACAGGTACTAATTGAGTACTTTACAATTAGAAGCGTTAATTCTCGGTCTAGTTCTGTTGCCGTGAATATTTGGCTCTCTAGATTTGTAGAATAAGATTTAAAGCTTGGATTCGGGAATATGTATCAGTTACGACAGAGAAGAATCATCCTCCCGTATAGCTCAGATGGTAAGAGCACCTGTACGGTAAACAGAGGTCCCGTGGTTCGATTCCCAGTGCGGGGGTGTATTTTTCTCTGTATGTCTCCCGTAGTTATTGATAATTGTAATTTGGATTAAAAAATCATAATTTATTCATTTTTAGGCTGGAAAATGACTGTTTAGGCCGAAACGTTGCCGATATGAAGTAGTTAAGTCTTCTTCTTCTTCCTTCTACACTTATAGGATCCTCGCTACTATACTACATAGATATTTAAATTGGTTGCTTTTTGGTTGTAAGGGAAAAATAAAACGCACTCTTTTGCAATATTTCGACTCCTCCTTGGGTCATTCACAAGCTGACTGACTAGAAGATTACACTACGTTGAAATTTAGGAGTGTAGTGGACAGAGAAAGAAGAAAAGAAGGAAAAAGTACGAAAAAAAATTGATAAAATAAATAAGAAATAAAATTTTACACTACTATATTAAAGGGAAACAAACTTTATCTAAATGTAGAAAGTTTGACGAAAATCAGACGATTCAATAAATTAACAACATGGTTCATTTTGACTTAATACATTTCAATGTAGTGTAATCTTCTAGTCAATAAGCTTGAGGATGATCCAAATATGATAAAAAAAAGAGCCTATTATTTGTCCGTTAAGACCAAAAAGCAACAAAATTAAAACATACAAGGAAACAACTACTCTACTTACTATTAGATATATTTAGGAATTGCAAATTAAAATTACAATGACGAAAGACAGAGCCTTTATTAAATAAATGTGGCTCTGAGAACCTTTAAAATTTTACATATTTCAATCCCACTCCTTCTTAGAACATAATCTTTGTTTATTAAATATTTTACATGTACATCCTACGATTTCTAAATATAAATAAAGTACAGCAATTCCTTGATATCCTCGGGTTTATTGTCCAATTTTTTGATTTTCCACTGAAAAAAAAATATACAACCAAAGTGTCGTGGAAAGTTCCTAAATGTTGTTCTGCTAAAATATGTACGTTAGACTGGAGAAAATGGAAAAAGCCTTGTTGTGTTCAGACAAGGAAAAAGGTTCCTTTGAGTTCACAAATCATCTGAGAAAAGACAAAAACACTTCACCATCAGTTCTCCGCAGGTTACTGTGGAACATAGACCCCACTGATATCAAGAGATTACTGTAATATTTTTCCAGCAGGAGCTGTGTATGGATTCAATAGTTATTTGCGTACTAAGGGAGGAAACTAAGACATTACACCCTGAGTGTTTTTTTTTTTAGGTTCCTCAGGCATAGCCGAGGAAACTATACTACCAAAATCCCGAGGCGCATCCGAGGGAATTATTTAGTTGGTTCCTGAGGCGCAGCCGAGGGCACCATGAAGTTTAATCCCGAGGCATAGGCGAGGGAGTTAATTATAGCGAGAGTACTATGACTTTTTGCTCCTGTGGTACGTACAAGATGTTTTTCTCTAGAAGGGAGAAAAATAACACAAATAAAACCAAAGGTTTGATTTTAACTATTTCTTTAGGTATTAATAAGTTTGTTCCAACCACGCTTCTAACTGGTTTGGAACTGTCCGACGCATGCGCATCGGACCACAATTGATCGTTTTTCGCTAATGTGCATGCGTCGTACAGTTTGAAGTGTTGTTGGAACAAACCTATTATAACTAAATTCACAAATTTGAATAAAAACAGAGAAAATAAGCATCTACTACCACATCTTATAGTAAAAATAACTGATGCAAAATAAAATGAACAATTCATGCAACATTGATTTTTTTTAAGAAAAATAAGTTGGCTCTAATGTTTTACAAATCTTATTATTTCTTAAAATGACAACAGTATTATTAACTTAAGCTAATGGGGTAATTACTTTCCTCACTTATGTTTCCTTTCTTCCCTCATATTCACAACTAGGCTGTAATGGGATCCATTCTCCCCTATAAACTAGGGTGCAATGTTAATGTTTTCTCCCTTCTGGAGGAAAATAAATGTTTTTAACTATCAAAAAGGAATGTGAACATTTTTAACACTTTAATTTTCAATTTTATAACAATAAAATTTTAATTATTAATTTATACAAATAATTAAAAGCTCCAGGTGAAATAAATTGCAGTAGAGCGTCGAATATCCAAACCAATTTTGCGTAGAGTGTTTTGGATAATCAAATATTACTAAAAATAGGTAAGAGGAAAAATAAATCAATCATGTTTGTACAAAAAGCACATTTGTTTATTTATCTACAGTACAAAGTGAATAAATATAATTATACAGCTAACAACTAATTAAGTGCTGGCTTTTTTTTTTTTTTCTCTCTCTCTCTCTTAAAGCCAGTTCAGATAATTGAACGTTCAGATAACCAACGTTCAGATACTCAAGGCTCTACTGCCTATAGAAATATAATGGCCAAGTCAGATACTAAACCATTTAAATAGATTAAAACCAAAAAAATAAAATTAAAATAAATAAATCCTAAAAATGTATACAATGAAATCACATTTAACACCCCTCACAATTATTAATATGTTTCCATAAGTTTTCAAAACGGTTTTAGTATTCGAAATCCTCATGGAAACGGATGATTTCAAAACGTTTTGAGTTCAAGGTAACAACAGCAAATTTTTCAGTTTTGTGTTGAAACTGTTTTGAAAAAATTACCATGGAAAGGGGTATTGAATTGAAAATAGAATTGAGACATGCGAATTAAGTACGATGAGCTGAGATATTATAACCTGACTTAACTATAACTAGTCTGGGAGTTTATAGTTTTCAATTTATTGTGAAAACTGTTTTTGGAAAAATTTATTTGAAAATTTATTTTGGAAACTTCTCATGGAAACACTTATAGTACAGTAAAATTAGGCTAAAACCCGAACATCCAAAAAAAAAAAGTTCTACCCAACACCAAATTGTTCTATGCCCTCCTCGTAGTAAGTGATAAAAAGTTGCACGACCTGCAGCGTCGGGTTTGGCCGGGAGGGGGGAGGAAAGGGGGGTAAAAAGGTATTTTCAATCGTTTTTGCAAATATCTCGAAAACTATGAGGTTTAGCGCTAACTTTGTTATATACAAAATTAATCTACTTAAAATTTTGAACAGAAATATACGTATGCATTTTTGTGTTAAAGTTAACGATTACAGAGTTATGAAGCTGTAAAAATAGCACTATTTTCCATTTTCCTTGAAACGTTTTGGAAAGATTTTTTTTTATTACAGTTAGGGTGGTGAGCCTAAATTTGCAGCTTCAAAATAACTGTTCGAAAATTGGCTGTTTTTCCTAAAAAAAAAAAATTGATATTTAATATTGCTCTTGTTTCGGGCCCAATATCGGCATACAACCGCTCACCTACGAGAAAAGCCATAAGAAACGAAGTTTTAGTAAATTTATTTGGCTTTCAGACAAGCACAAAATGAAACCTGTAGACGAAATAGTTCTCCTGCAATCGTAAAAAAACCAAAAAAATCTAAATTTTATGTTTTAAAAAATTAGCCTAAACCACTTCCAAAAACAATTTTCGGGCATTTGATGGAAGAAAAATGTGTGGAATCATGTTTTAAGGTGGAAAAGTGTAATTAAGACCATGTATTTTCATTTAAAAGTTCCAAGCAAAATAGAAAAATGTGATATGTTTACCCTTCATAACTCCGTAATCCTTAACTTTAGCACAAAAAT
>KZ652781.1:45597-63060 GCA_001010745.2 Gerris buenoi | reverse complement strand
TATATCCCGATAAATCGTATATTATTGCCAGTCCCTTGAAAAAATCCCGATAATTGGTATAAAACCAATGTATTTCGGTCCCCTCAGTATAACGTATTTTTTTCCCTTTCGAGGTGAACATAAACGTCTTATAACTCGTATAATTCGGAGAATAATCCCGATAAAACGTATGAATGGAAGGGGAAATTTTCAAGATTTTGCTTATTTACTGGCTATATCTGTTGTTTTACTCTACGCAGAAAAAAATAACAACAGTTCCCACGTCACACTACAATTACAGGAAGTATTAATTAAGTGTTTTTTTTTTTGTTTTTTTTTTATTAATTCCGAATTGCAAAGGAACCAATTGGAGGGAACATTCTTTAAAAATTAGGGGAAAAAATTAGAACTCTTGCATGACGTTTGATCGGCATTAAACAAAGACTCAGGAGGGAGAGTGTGATTGTGTTCAAACCTAATGTAATTCTTGGACAGCCTAGATTCTTGATGAAGGAATAACTCTTATAATTCTGAGAAAAATCGCGGTTAAACGTATATGAAAGGACAGGACCCTTTTCCAAGATTTGATTGTTTACCTCCTTCTGTTCTACTCGGATAAAATGCTATGGATAACACCCAAACAAATTGTTTAATTCAAAAAAACAAATTATATTTTTTTTTTAAACCAAGTAGGTACATATTTAATTTTTTTTATGATCATACACAGTGTATTTTTATGTGCAAAATAAACACAAGTCTTAATAATTATTACATTAATTTTTCTTTTATTATCATCAATATTTCATAATCCCGATTGAGTGAACTACTCGATACATCGTATTTTTTCTTTGACCCCTTGAAGATACGATATATCGGGATTCTACTGTATTTATAAAATAATTAAGTTGGCAATCATTCTTTTTCTCCCTACTTTACTTTTTCACCCTACTTTTTGAGTTCAGGAAAGAAAGACTTATTTTAGTTCCATTTAAATAATCTAAAATCATTACTTTTTCTTCCTACTGCCGAAAAAGCTTTTTCATCATTGAAGCGAAGGGTGTAGCAATAAATATGTATTGAATATTGAAAAAATAGTTAATCGTGAAAAGTTGGTTTTAAAGAGAATGGTCGTAATAGATTGAGGGAACAGAACTGGTCCCAAACCCTAATGCCCCAGCCTACTTAATTTGAAATATTATAAAATTTATCACTTCACTACAAAAGAACTTCTGTTCGTGTCAGGTTGAAATTTTACATGCCTGTTTCAATTGTACTTTAGATGATGTGTATGAAGTTTTATTACAAAAGTTACGTTAGAACGTAAGATATCGGTAAAAACATTGTTTTCTCAATTTTAAACATTTAGGTCCGCTTTAATAAAATTATCAATCTTTAACACTTCATGGCGGTGTCGGTGTTCGTTTTACTAATAAAATTATTTTAAAAAATTTCTTTCTCTCTTTGAATAGATGAAGTTAGAACTCTTTCCCATCCTAAAATTCAAATTTTACATTTAAAGCTTACGTTTACGTGAACGTTGCGCGTGAATGCTTAGGAGAATAATTTGTCCAACGGACTTGTCCTGGGCATTAGTGAAATGAACATGTGTACCAAATTTCAACTAAATTGGTCAACTTTTACTCAAGTTATCATCATCGGTCGATTTTGCCACAGTCGTTTTTTCAGATTCACTCCCAGGCTCCAGACATTATAGATTTGTTCCAACCAAACCTCAAACTAGTTTCAAACTGTACGACGCATGTGCATAAGCAAAAAACGTTCAAATGTGGTCCGATGCGCACGCGTCGGACAGTTCCAAACCAGTTTGAAGTTTTAGGTTGGAACAAACCTTATAATGTGTCATAAGGAACTTTGTTCCAAAAAGATAAAACTATAGTAACACCAGCATTAAACTGACCTCAATGATGCCTTTGCTCTCATCCACAGCGAGCCTGTATTGTTCAGATGTTTTCCTTTCTTCTGGTTTAATCGTAGATTCGTCTTTAACTGGGATTAAACTCTGAAACAAAATTCATATCAAATTATATTATTATCATTTTGTGAAGATTTTAACTTACTCTAAGGGCTAAGGCCTGCCAAAAAGACTTAAAAAAATATATTATTATTTTTCCCTCAAGAACTTTACATGATTTTTTTTTTTTTTTTTTAAGTTTTATATAGATATACACTTAAATTGTACTAATTAAGATTTAAAACAAGATACATTTTTAAGTGGTGATAAATAACCTTTTCCTCCAGAAGGGAGGAAACATTAACTTTCCACCCTAGTTTATAGGGAGGAAAGGATCCCATTACAGCCTAGTTGTGAAAATCGTGGCGGAAAGTAGAAATCGTGGCGGAAAGTAGAAATCGTGGCGGAAAGTAGAAATCGTGGTGGAAAGTAACAGTAGAGCCAACTTATTATTCTTAAAAAATCAGTGTTGCCTGTTTCGTAACTTCGTATAGCAGTTTTTTTTTAACTCAATGACTCGACTGGTTAAAAGCTTTTTTATTAAATATTACAGAGTTTAAATGACATGTACTTTTGATTGCCGTGATACTTTAATTTTTATCGTCATTTTAAAATGATGTATGACTTCATAACGGAGTTTAAACAAAAATTATAGAAAAGAGTCCTTGTAGAAAAGAGGTAGGTTACATCCCATCAGGTTATATTATTGTTTTTGATTTCTCGTATTTTAGAGATAAACACAAATAAATTAAATATTATTCAGTTAGTCATTTTGTAGTACATTTTGTGTATTATTAAACATTTGAGTTATAGAGTTATTATTATAATTACATAGTTATTGAAAGTTATCAGGGCCGCCCTTAGGCAGGGGCAACCGCCCCGGGCCCCGCGCTTTTAGGGGCCCGAGGAAAATTTTTTATGTTTTCTTTGATTTCTATAATAACTTTAAGTTATTATAGAAATCAAAGAAAACATAGTTGGAATTGATGAATTGCACATTTAATTTACATTATTTTTTTCTACAATAAGATGTTATAAAACTTTTTTTTTTTTTTTTTTTTAAAAGTCGTTAAACAAATTAAAGGTATAAACATTTGTAAACTTAGTTTTTAATACCTAAATAAATTGATAAATCGAAATCTTAGGTTTGTTTGTGTTGTTTTCCACCCTTCTGGAGGAAAAATCTTGTACGGACCACGGGAGCAAAAAGTCATAGCACCCTCGCTATAATTAACTCCCTCGGCTATGCCTCGGGATTAAACTTCATGGTTCCCTCGGCTGCGCCTCAGGAACCAACTAAATAACTCCCTCGGCTTCGCCTCGGGATTTAGACAGTATGGTTCCCTCGGCTTCGCCTCAGGAACCAACAATAACGCTCAGGGAGTAATGACTTTGTTTCCTCCCTTGGTGCGTAAATAACTATTTTGTAAACAAAACCCTGGCACAACCTCACCTCTTTGTCATTCTCATAATTTGTCAGGTGGACAGCTTGGATGTCCACGTTGTCTTTGATACCCTGTTTACATGATTAAAGTAGAGTCAAAGCTGGCATAATTTATTTATTTTAAATTTTCTTTGTGGAGACCTATCACAGTAGGTGTAAAAATGTCAGAAAATTAACATAGATATAAACACCACAACACATATTTTACATAATGTACTAGGAAAAAATAGAATCAAACCTAATTTAAATTATTTATCCTAGTTTACAGTGTATATAACAAAAACACAAACTAAACATTTTCAACAAAATAGGACATGTACAGTTAAAAGTTTGAAGAGAGCAAAAAAATTACTAGTAAAGTTAATCATTTAAATTAAAAAAGTTATAAAGATAATAATTGGGACGAATACAAAAGTTAACAAATTAAAAGTAGAGAAAGAAGAATTCTTCAACGCTATACAGGTTCAGAGTTCTGAATTAGGAATTCTTTGGTAACTTTACTGAAAGAGTCAATAGGAAGCTCTCTTACCTCAGATCTAAGTTTATTAAAAAAATTAAGTCCTAGCACACTGTGCCTAACATTAGACTTCTCAAGTCTACATTGAGTCAGAACAATTTGGTCTTTGTTTCTTGTGTTATAGCAATGTTCATGTTTGTTAAACATATCCAAATTGCTTTTAACGTACTTTAGGCATAGGTATGTATATAGACTATAAAATGTCAAGATTCTTAATTCTTTAAAAGGTGACTACAATGGTCAGTCTTTTTAGCTCCAGCAATAATTCTTATAGCCTTTTCTGTTTAAGAAATTTTTTTTTTCAGATTCAGCATGGCCAATAGCCATGATCAAAGTGGTACTTGATATAAGTACCACTGAATTCCCCAAAAATTGTGGTCAAAGCAATTTAGCACATTATTATTGCATAGGGATAGAGGAGTAAATTTATATTTTTAATAAAAATAAAATAAAATGATACAAACCTCAATGTGCATGTATTCCATTCCTTGCAGTTGACAACTCTCGTTGCATTTTTCATAAATAATTCGTAAACGTTTAAACAGGTTTTTGATTTGTTTGAGCTGATCTTGAACTTTAACCTTCTTTTCATTGCTCACGTTCTGACCCTGAGAAGTTCCGTTGGGGGGCTGAAAAAAATAAAATAAATGAATTAACAAAAAAGTATCGACTATGTGAAAAAAGCATAAGTAAAATGAGCGTTTACATCTGACACTTCTCTCCGGTAATAAATGTCAAGTGTCAGACAGAAATCGCTTTGAGTGTTTACATCTGAGAGAAATATCTTGAGATTTATATCGGAGATATATGTCTGACACTTCTCGCAATGCTTAAATTTGAAATAAATGTACGAAAAATATAATAATCAGTGTTTACATCTATTGTTATAGAAGTGTCGACACTTATAGCTGAGAGTAGAAACATAAATCTCAGACATAAATTTTTACACTACTAAGATTTCTTTCTGACATAAATGTCATGCAATAAATGTCAGGTGTAAACGCACCTTAACATAGATGCTACGCTCGCAGAGAAATACCAAGGTTAGATTTTGAAAATATTTTTTTTAAGCTAACAAGAAACAACGGAATCCCTTTCCCCTAAAATCTCATCAGAAATAGAACATGTTAAAATTGATAAAATAGGGGGGGGGGGGGAGGCAACAATGATATCCTGGCAAAATTCAGAGAATTGGAAATCAAATGTAAACAAGTAAGGCGCGCTTCACGTAAGTACATGAGGCGACAATCGCCGGTTTCTGTAAGATTAAGTTAAAATCATTAAGTATAATAGTTGCATATTCCTTTTCTACACTTCAAGACCTTACAATTGATGTATAACATGCCATAGTAACTAAAAACTTTTTTTTATTCATCTGCCATATTGGCCTGGCCGCCATCTTGGAAATATTAAATGTAAAAACTCCAAAATGTGGCCAGTTGCCTCAAATGCCAAGATGCACCCGTGTGCCAAATTTTATGTTTCTTGTTAAAACTGAAACAAGATTGGTTTAAAAAAACAACAGCGGTAAACTTGAAAGAGAAGTTGGTAGAAGAAAGGTTGTTAGATCTGTAACACTTAAATACATCGATTATAAGACGCATCACAATTTTCATGATGAAAAAACGGGGGAAAAAGTCCGTCTTATATTCAAAGTAATATGGTATGATTTCAAAGGGTTTCCTCGAAGTTTGCCCGGTGGGTTCCCAAAGAGGAATTTGACCTCCAGTGAGTGCCTTCTCCACAATATTCAACCTCACGTCGCTCATTCCACAATGGCACTTTCGGATAAGTTTGGTTAGGATATCCACCTCCCCACCAAAATGAAGGCGCGATTGACCAGAGAACGGATTTTCAAAGAAGTGAAACAAGCTGTCACCACAATTGGACCAAGAAGGTGCCGCCAAGCTTCAAAGGGAAAGGGAATTTCGAAAGCTCATTTTGTGCTATATCAAATGTATTGACCATCGTGCAATTTCGATAAGTTTTTTTAAATTTTTTAATAAAAATTCAATTTAAAAAAAAAAAATCTTAGATTCCGAAGGAAAAGGTTTGGTGAGACAAAATTTCAAATCTGCTCATCTGAAAAATTTCAATACTTCATTTCTAATTAAGTTATAAGTTTATTAAAGTAAAGAATGTACCTGAAGAATTTTTAAGGTAGATATAACTTCCTGTGTTCTTGATACGATATCTTGAACTGTTTCCTGACCATAACGACAAAGTGAAGCCGTGTTGAACTCAGATCTATTCTGTGGTGCTTGCTGCTGACCCCCGCCTCCACCACCAACCTAAAAAACCATAATAACGAAAAATACACATGAGAAGATTAGAAGTACAGTAGAGCCTTGATAAGAAGTGTCTCAATGAGATAAGGGAAACAGTCATGTTATCGAGGTGGTCTTTTTGTTGAGGGTTGTGTTATCAAGGTTATTTTGGCTATCAGTTGTGTTATAGAGGTTAATGGACGGGGTTTTCAAGTCTAGACTTGTCCAAGCTACCTCATTCCTGTATTAGAGTCGGGTAATAGAGGTTGACTTCTCAAAACAACTTGTTATAGAGGTTCTGAGTTATGTTGTGTATTGGAAAAAATCTGTGTTATTGAGGTTGTTTGGATAATAATAGTCCCGTTATAGAGGTTAATTTAACATTATGTGTTATGGCAATCTCAAGGGGATTTGAAAATTGAACTTGTAATTGAGGTTGTCGTGTTATTGAGGGTCGTGTAAGCGAGGTTCTACTGTACAATGTTACAATATTAACATTATTGCATACATATTTAATCTAATAAAACACAATATTTAACCCATATCCTCCTAAGACATTCTTTTATTTTTCAAGATGAGGCTAAAGAGATACACTTACCTACCTAAAAAGAAAATTAAGGATGTAATCGAATACAATTTCCAGAGATTAAATTTGTTTATTGGGCTTGTTTTTTTTTGTTTTTTTTTTTACTTTTAAGTTGTAGTTAAAGGTACATAGGTGTTGCCAGAATGTCTCCACAAGTAACCCCAAGTTTATTATAAAAGTTTTAATTGTGTCATAGACATTGAAGCTTTTTTTTATGCTAGCGTTAGCAACATTTTTTTTTTTTTGTGTCGGTCATTACCCTTAATCGAACCACACAAAAAATTAAGATTAGAAGAAGGGACAAATCAAACTAGTTTATGTTAGCAATATTGTTCCTCTGATTATAATTTGATAGATTTATTAACATTATACAATTAAAGAAAAATGACGTTGTTCACGTTTGGCTAAGAGGAATCTGTATCTCCAACTTTTTAAGAATTAGTCTAAAACTCTTTTGTGAATTAGAGCCTCTGCAAAGATAGACAAGCCTGGAAGCACCTCTGATATCCGGAGTGTCACTTTCAGTGAATTAGAGTGAATTACATCTTATATGTATGTATAAGGAAGAAAGTACAGTAGAGTCTTAATAATCCAAGTTGAAAAGGACCAGCACTGACTCCGATTACCAATAAACTCGGATTATTGGAAATTTATAAAGAAATGTAATTTGTACTTTTACTTTTATACTATTTATTGAAAAATAATACTTACATACATATTTAATTTTCATTGGGTTTTAAAATAATAGTTGCAGGTTGTTTAGAGATTGAAGCAATTTAGATAAAACACTTTGTTCACTACAGTTTATTTTTTAGATTATAGAAATTACAAAAGTAGATTTTAGGTGAGCGGAAGACGTTTAGAGCATGAAACACACACTTAGACTCCTCAGTCTCAACTAACTCGAAGAACCGAGAAACAGTCAATATAAATAGAGGGGTAACGGAGACAGCTCCAGGAGCGGCCAAACAGATAACTAAAGACTAAACATAGACAATATAAAAAACAAACACCTGTATCTATATGCAACAATGCATCTATAATCACAGCAAGTGGAGATTCAGTATGCTTTATAAGTTATTTTCAGACGCTCCTGGTTTAAGATTTGACTTAGAACTGAAGAAGAAGAAATAAACTAATAGACTTCCCTGAATTTGAACGTAAGCACAGCTACTCAGCTCAGACATGGGGATTCATTCCTTAACATCATACGGATCTATTTCTACTAGTACCAACACTGTCCTGCCCTAATTGTGTTTAATTCACTACCCTTTCTTTCCATGAACTCTTGTTTGGCTCGGATTATTGGAAACTTGGATTATCTCGGACTAATGAGTGTCTACTGTACTATGCAATAATCATTCTTTTAAGGATTAACTGATACATCATCAAAATCCAAAAACTTAGCAGCTCCCTACTAAATTTCCATCTCTTCAAGTCCATTCATATCTAATTTACAGATGCAGATTATAATATTACCTGTTGCTGCTGTTGTTGTTGCTGTTGTTGCTGCTGCTGCATCTGTTGCTGTTGCATTTGTTGCTGCATCTGTTGCATTTGAAGCTGTTGTTGTTGCATTTGTTGAGCTTGAGGGTTTCCTTGTGGAGGCATTCCGACAACACCCATGTACCCTTGAGTACCCACCATTCCTATAGAAAACAAAAAACCAAAAAAAATTGATATTGTAAATTATATAATCTCCTGGCTGTGATGGGATTATGCCAATAATGCTTTAGTCGGATGATTTGGAAGATCTACTGAACCTTCCTTTCTCAAGGAACTATCGCTAACTCCTGGAGAGAAGTGCAAATTGTTTTTATACCAAATAGGGCAAACCTGATTTTAATCTTCCTGAATCTTACAGACCCATCTTCCCGTTGTCTTACTTCGTTCTTTTTAAAGGCCTTGGAAAAGCCGGTGGATAGGTGGATTAGGGACAACATGCAACTAGTTTAACCCATTGAATGCGTAAATCAATTCATGAACTGGTACTCTTATAGAAAAGAGCCCCATTTTTGTATTTTATACAAAAGTGCTTATATCCCTTAGCCAGTGGCGAGCGTTGCGAGGAAGCAAAGGAAGCACTGCTTCAGTAAAATTTTGAAATAAAATGTAAAATTAATTTGTTCACATAATATGTGATATAGATATATAGATATATTTATATTATAAACTACAGCAATCGTAAAACGCAATTCATGTAATTAAAAGACGTTCCATTTAAAAGCGTGCTGTCATTGGTAACGATGACTCGAAAGACCCCAATCCGTATTCATGTGAAGTGGAACTGTGGGAGCGTGGGTTAAAAGCTGCGCGTGCAATCTAACTCGGAGACAGAGGAAGGGAAGGGTTGCCTTCTAATAAGCAGGCAACTGATGCTAGCTTCAGCCGATGCCGAAGATAGCCGAGTAAATCCGAGTGCGCTCGAACTCAGACGTTTGTACCCGACTCCCCCTCCGAGAAAGGGCCAGTCAATCCCACGTTTCACTGTATTGACACTCTCGCAGCTCTATTTATTTAGTTTTAACCCCCCGGAAAATTTCTGCTTCACTACATTTTACACCCACCGCACGCCACTGCCCTTAGCCTAACTACCTATTAAGATAAAGGGATATTCCGTCCAATATGCTTTGGGACAAAGGAATATCACACTTTTATATAAAAAAAAGTGTGCATTAAGTTGTAAGAAAGTATATTAGATTAAAACAAAAGTAGGGGCCCTTTACTATATAAGTGCCTAAAGGGTAATGGATCCACTGTGGATACAATTGTCAGCAGGCCTGACGGAGCCTAGCAAGATGTTCTACTCGACGCACGGAGACTAGAGCTACTGAGGGCTGAAAGGGAGGGCTTGGATCCACTGTGGATTCAAACGTCAGCAGCCTTAGCCCGGCATCAATCCACAGTGGATTCATCCACGCTGAATGGATTAACGAGTGTTTGTACTACCTAAATTCCAGCCCTTAGATTTTTAATGTAATAATTCTTACTAAAACCTTAGTAGAATGTCTCTTTAACTAAATGGTATGAAAAGGAAATTTGAGGAATAAACCAAATTACATTCAGGGAGTTTATAGGTTCTCAACTACTTATCTATGTACTATCTTTTGACTAATAAAATGGCGATAGTACTTAACAGTCTACTTCTGAAAGAAGTTCTCTTTCTTAAGAACTTAATCAAGCTTTAAGTTCTTTATCTATTTGTTCACTTTAAAGTACCCTGTACATGCAATTCCGTACAAAAATTTATGTTTGTAATCTTTTACCACTTTAATGAAATAAAGCGAATAAATTACCTGGTTGCTGATTAGGATTCATTAGACCAGGCATTTGAGGACCCCCGCCCCCAACGTATTGATTCCTCATAGCCGCTTGCTGTGCGTTCTGATATCCAGTCTGATAACCGTGTTGAGGACCGTTCATCTGCTGGAAAATAAATCACAATGTAATATTCCTAAATAAAACAGTGATCACAAGTATAAACAAAAGTCTACACAACTTTCTTATTATAAAGCAGAAGAAAAGATAACAAAATGACTGAAACGTACTTCCATTATACGCTGAGACAGTGAATAACACAAAATAAACTTATAATCACAGACAAAATATCTACAAAGTAGTGAAAACTTATTAAAAAAATAATACAGCGAGCGTAAATAAAAAATATAGTTTACAAAACCTGCTCTAATGAAACCTTTTATAAACTCAAATGTTATTGGTCCATTTTTAAAGAGTGGGAGAAAATGATAAGTGTTATCATTAGTTGTTTTGGTTTGTAACTACACCAGTCGCTTACTTTTTGTGAGACTTTAAATTATTTAAATACTTATTAATATTTTACTTGATTAGGGTTTAATATGTTATTTTAAACGTATTTTTACTTTTTGTTTAATAATTTCGCTTAAATAATTTTCAGTTTTAGTAAGGATCGTCTTGAATGAAATTGACGGTTCCGCTGATTATGTAACACCTATCAGCGCTTGAATAGTTATTCAGATATCAACGTATCTTTCAGCTTTTTTCAATTTTTAATTTCTTTCTTCAAGTTTTTATTGCTAAATATTTATTATAAGAGATGGATTTTTCTAACATGACATCTTCTAATTCACTCAAGGTCATTTTTACAGATTATTATTTCCTTTATTGTTAATTTTTTTGAAGTTATATCAATTTAAAATGTAGCTTTACCCATTCATAAGATAATTAACTTTTTAAATTATATATTAATTTGTTTTTGTTTTTTTGTAGGTTGTTTTCGTCCTTCATTTTCTTCTTAGTTCATGGTAATTATTTTAAATATATTTATCATTTTTTATTCTTTATATTTAATATATTTGGTCTTTGGTTAAGACCTTATAGCTGAATGTGCATACTTTCCATTGAATTGTATTTCGTCGAATTTATCAGAAACTTCATTTAAAAGTTTTTACTTTATTTGGTTTCGATGGCAAAGTGGTCTTAGTCAATCATATTGCAAGCAGAATACCAATGTTGTTTATGAAACCTCCATTGTGGAAGTTCCCAGCCATTGTTTATACTCTTCTGAATTCTGAAGTAATTACTAATTACACGTTTTCGTCTACAGTAATTATATAACTCATAGGCCAACAATATAAACTTAGGAATATGCTTCATGAATTGTAATCGTATCAAATTTTATTTGATTTTTGACAAAATTAAAGAGAATATAATTTAACAATATACAAATAAAAGTGTATGATTTGTTTTTAACACAGGCCAGACTAAGTTAAAATATTGTAACAATATTTAAAGTGAAAAAATTAGGATTGTTCTTATCTTCTGTAATTTAAATTTGTGATTTAATGTAATCTTTGTATGTTTTGTTTATTATCTTATAATGTATTTAACTTAATTTTTATATATTCGTGTATTTAAATTTGGTAGGCAAATAGCTGTTAAAAGCAAAATACATTATTATGGCAGTAATTTTCTCTTTATGAACTTAAAACATTAAGATTGCAGATGTGTTGCAATCATTCCTAATAAATATGCAGATGCAGATGTGTCCTAAATAAATATGCAGATGTGTTGTAATAATACTTTGAAATTATTTAATATTGTCAATTGAACGTTCTTTTACCAATTGTACTTAAAGTCATTTAAAATAAAACTATTAATTTTTACGTTTTTGGTAGTATTTATACTACGGAACATTTAAATTTAAATCAAATTATAATTATTATTAACTACGGGAAACAATCAGAGAAAAACAAGCTCCAGCGCCGGGATTTGTACCACGGGCCTCTAGACTGGTAATTTAGAGGCCCGTGGTTCAAATCCCGGCGCTGGAGCTTGTTTTTCTCTGATTGTTTCCCGTAGTTAATAATAATTATAATTTGATTTAAAATAAAACTATTGCACAGAGATAAGTATGGCACAAAAATTTGATTTGATGATTTTTATGGATTTACATGTTTTGAGTCCAAAAAGTGTTTTTTTAAACGTCTGTCTCTCGTCTGTACAGACAGCTGGAGCCTAAACTATTGCGCCGATTTTGACTAAATTTGGCATACATGTTCAGTTCAGAAAAATCATACCTTGAAGCGAAATTCAAGAACTGAACTTTAATTCCCAATTTGGGGGCACTACCTTAAAAAACTCTGGTACAAAATGTGAATTAATATTTTATCTCAAAAACGGTTCTGAGCATTTTTATTTAAAAAATTCTAAAATGTTGTCTGTCTAAATACGAATCTAAAGATATAAGCTGTTTTCAAAATATTGATGTAAATAAATCTGATTTTGTTTAAAAAACAAAAAGTAAACAACCACCTGTTATATAAACAAAATTAAATAATATATTAACTATAAGCATCTCGTGGCTTTATCATTAAAGCAAGCTTAATGCTATAAATATTTAATGTTAAGCAAATTAATAGTTAATCATGATTGTAGTAGACGTTAGTGCTATGGGGGACACACCAGTAGACACATTGCGCGACATGTCTATAGACACGTTGCTCAACATGTCTATAGACACGTTGCTCAACATGTCTATAGACGTGTCCTGAGACCGTCTATTGTCTAGGTCTATCGTCCACACTTGTAGACACATTGCGCAACATGACTACCGTTGCGCCGTGTCTACCATTTCGAATGGAAAACCATAGATATGCGATTTTTGCTCTAGCAACGAGACCGTAGACGCCGTTTGTCTAGCCGATGCCTATAGACAAATCGCTAGACATGTCTCTGAGACCAAAATCGTGCACATGTCTACTAGTGTGCTCAAGGCTTAAGGTTCTATAGGAAGGTTTCTAAGAATGGTTTCTCTGTCACAGCTAGCGGATCGACGCGTGTATCTTGTATCCTTCTGTATAAATAATAATCTATGCATATTTTTTTGGATCTAGGATCAAGATTATATGAGAAAGTGAGTCTGAGTCATCTCGGACCAAGTTTTATAAATAATACAACAGCTATTACTCTTTTAGTCAAATCTGGAATGTTTTATCCTAACATGGAATCTACTTACAGTAATAAAATATATGTATTTATTTTTTCAGGGGAGTTCAGGGATACTGGAGTCCAGATTCATATTTCTACTACAATTCAATTCTTCTTCTTTTAATAGCCTGGACTATTCATGCAAAGGACAGTGCAGAACCTGTGCAATTGGTAAGTTATTCTGAGTTCATTCAATCATTGGTATTATGTTATATGCTGGAAATCCCAAAAAAACGTGCGTTAGCACGTAAATTACGTGCTAAGATGTGATGAAGCTATGTGCGACACTAATTGACAGTCTATTTTCACTTTGTGCTATAGATAAATAAATATCCTTTTTGTATAATAGTACATTACGCGTCGAGTGTGGAAAGTAGCATTTTGCATGCGAGTGTGGAAAGTAGCATTTTGCATGCGAGTGTGGAGTTTGCGCCCGAGCGACAGTGAGGGTAGTAAAACCACACGAGCAATGCAAAATGCCGTTTTCGCACGAGTTGCATACCGTACTTTATCTACGATTGTTAGATTTTAATAATAAATACAGAAAAAAATAATAAACTTCCTGTATGTAAGCTCGTATTTATCTTTTGATAAAGATGACATCAATTTGTTAGTTGTATTTTGTGCCGAATTAATTATTTCGGAAGGCGTATTATTCTCCTCATATTTGTCATAATCACTTAAATCACTCATTGATTTTCACAAAAAAAAAAACTCGATACAAACAGTTATTTTTATTAAATAAACATCAAATTAGTTAGGTTAAATGTAAACAAACTCGCTAATCGTGTGTAAAGTTAAAGAATTCTTCTTCTTTTCGTTACTAGAGTGGTAAAGAAGAGGAATTGTTCAAAACTATGAGACACGCATGCGCAATTAATACAGGTGTGTAAAGAATCACTTTCTATGAATCTAAACAGAGATACAATGTTTATATTACGTATCAATCGTAGATAAACATGATTGATTTATATCTTTCCCTTCCTTTTTTTGGGGAAAATGTAGATCTAAACCACCCTGCACAATATTAGTTCGATTAATCGACGCTCCACTGTATTTTATAATTATTCTTCATTATTATTTTGTTTGTTTTAGTGCCTTGCTGTGAATGTTGTGTCTATTCTCCTGGACATCATAGTATTGGGTGTTTACTTCCCGTCATCTTCAAGTAAGTTATTTTTACATCGTTTACAAATACATGTCGTGTATATTATCGTGCTATTATAACACATATTTTTTCATTGACAACAATCGCTTAACTATTTTGTTTTCTTATTACTGTTACTGTTTTATTTGTTTCTGTCTATCTCCCTTTTATAATTCAAACTTAATTTATAAAATTAAAAGAAAAACAAAAAGAAAAAAATAAATAAAAAATCTCTAGCATGATGAGTGTGTCACATTCTAGCAGATATACAGGGTGGGCCAAAAAAAACCGCACTTTTTTGAACACTTATAGCTCAGCTTCTGTACAAGATAGAGGTAAGTGGGAGAAGTCCCTCAGTGTTATAACAAACATTTAAGATGGGTAAAGCACAAATTTGCCAGATATTAAAATCAATGCTAAATTGCACGTTTATGCAAGATGTTATCCCGCCTCATCACTCCTTGCAAACAATTCAATACTTGCAAGAGAATTTCCCAGACTTCAGGCAAAATTATGCTTAACCCATCTTCAATTTTAGTTTTAATAACACTGAGGGACTTCTCCCACTTACCTACAAAGAACCCCCCCCCCCCTTCCACCATATGGTAATTTTTTTTATCAAAACTAAAATACCAGACAAGATCACTACCCGTACAACAACTTTTTTAGATATGAAATTTAAAGTAGATGAATGTAGTTTTTAGACCCCGCAAACCCCATATCTCTATCTACTACAGAAGCTGAGCTATAAGTGTTCAAAAAAGTGCGATTTTTTTTTTGGCCCACCCTGTATATTTCTTTTCTATAAATTACACGTTTTAGATAGTAAATAAGATGGCACTTAATTAGACTGTTACTCCCCTAATAAAAACAGAAGTGTGACATTATTTTGAACCGAAGTACATTGGACTAAATATCCCTTTGTCTTAATAGTTATTTGGACAAAGGAGTGTTTAAACAATTGTCTGCCTTTATATTCTCAAAAAACATAAGGGAAGAACAATCTAAAGAAGTAGGGAAAATATTTTGCTAATTTCTCAAATTGAGACTAGCCGATTGCTTTGGACAGAGTAAAAAACTATTCTGTAGTTTAGCTAAATTGGTAGAGCCCTGGACTGGATATTTAAAGACCTATAGTTCAATTCCCGGTGTAAGGGTGTATTTTAGGTTTCTGTACTAAGTACAAAAAGAAACCTTATATAACGGCTCTGTCTATCCATCTGTCTGTCCGTTGGTGTTGTTTGTCCGTTGGCTTGTTTCAATTCATAAACTACAATAGCTAGAAACATAAAATTCAGCACACAGGTGCATCTCGGTGTTTGATGCAACTGGGCACATTTTCGAGTTTCTACACTTAATATTTTCAAGATGGCGGCCTAGCCAATATGGCGGGTGACTAAAAAAAAAAGTTTATTTATCATGGCATGTTATACATCAATTTAAAGGTCTATAAGTGTAGAAAAAGTATATGCAACTATTACACCTGATAATTTTAACTAAGTCGTACAGAAACCGGCAATTATAGTCTCCCGTACTTACGTGAAGCGCGCCTTACTTGTTTTTTCTTCCTGTCTCACTTTTATAATTACTAATATATTTATGGGATAATGTTGTACATTTGAAATATCTTATTTAATTGATTTTTATTTTTTTCAGATTCTAACGAGAAATTCTCGGCAGTAATGGCCATTATGAACTTAATCGCTCGACCCGTAACTTCGATTGTTTTTGGGAAACACGCCTCGCTGAGACTTGGACTCGATGGTACATCAGATTTCCCTAATATCTTTTCAGGTTTAACGTCTTTTTTCAATAAGAGTAGAGTAGAAACGCAAAATGTCGAGTCTCGTAATTCAAACCTCTGCTAATCCGAAATTTTGAGTCCAAAAACCCATATGATCGGATTTTTAATCCTTAAAGGAATTAAGCGTTTAAGGAAAAGGAATAAGTTTAAGGAGAAGAAATTAAGGAAAAGGAAATAAGCGTTAATATTGTTACTTACCATTAATATAATGCTCTCAATTTATTTAATCAAGGACAAAAGTATGTCTTCCGTTTTTTTTTTTTTTTTTTTTTTTTTNTTTTTTTTTTTTTTTTTTTTTTTTTTTTTTTTTTTTTTTTCAAATTCGAATCTAAAATTTTTTTTTTTTTTTTTTTTTTTTTTTTTTTTCAAATTCGAATCTAAAATTTTATATTTTTATATTAGTTTAATTTTATCTTCCCTCCTTTGAGTTACCATTGAATTTATATTTTTACTAAAATACCCAAGATTATTTTTATAATGAGTTAGTTTTTAGATTAGCTTAGGAATTTTTAACACTCAAAATGCACAGTTTAAAGTCATTAATTGCATTTAAAAAAAAAAAAAAAATTAATTAAAACTTTTTTTTAGGAGATATGTCTTGGCTACATGGTTCTTTTAAAATTAATACAAAAAAAAAGTTTATCTTTATTTTTAGTTTTTTTTATCTAAACCCTTCTTATTAAAAAAATGTAGCAGTTTTACTACAATATCTTAAACAGTATAATTCTTGGTACTTTTTTTTAGATTTTTATTTCCCTATGTTTTCTTTAGAATATAAATGGATATATATTTATTTATGCCTAGAGGTCGACCAAGAAGTCATGAACACGGGAGAAATTGAAAGCTTAGCTTCGTTTAAAGTCGGAAATTCCGAGTATTGCCGAAGTCAGTATAGTCGGGTGCAAAAACAATACCCATTTATAGTTTGTATGACATACACAGTTATGTCAAATCTCACGTATAATACCAGGAAGGTTTCCAATCTTTTAGGTTTCCTGTTTTGTTTGTTTTTATACAGTAGATATTGATACGAATTATAGTCACAACTGTCTTAAACGATTTTTGAACGATCCACAAATCCACGGAATGATGCAAATGTAAAGGACGCCACAAATAACGGGGTTGGAACAAACCTAATATGTATTTGTTATTACAGAATATTATTATGATTTAAATCAAATTATAATTATTATTAACTACGGGAAACAGACAGAGAAAAACAAGCTCCTGCGCCGGGTAGCTTAGCTGGTAAGAGCACTGTACTGGAAATACAGAGACC
>KZ652781.1:33440-43909 GCA_001010745.2 Gerris buenoi | reverse complement strand
TTTTTTTTTATAACAGTGCTAAAACCTACCACATCAAACAGTTTGGTTCGAGAAAGGAGCGTTCCAACAAAAATGAAATCACAAATCAATTCCCAACGGTCATTGATCGCGCATGCGCATTATGTCAATCAGGGACAATCACGGATTAATCCGAAACTGATTCGGAACTGGTGGTTGGAACAAACCTATTATCGTATATTATTTGTGATTTGTTATCAGGTACAAGTGTTGCCTGTTGCAAAAAAACATAGAATTTATCAAAAATAAAATTATTAATAACAAAAGAACAACACTGCGTTTTTGACAGTGGTCTATTTTATTAAAAACTGACTATACATGACACCAAAACAACGACACTAGCACACTCCTCAGATTTCCATGACTTCTTGGTCGACCTTTAGTAGATATTGGACCGTTTACAGAGGTTATCTTAATGGATAATTTAAATTGTCTTTCCACGTAAACTGGGTAATTTGTTTGACGCTTACCTTGATCTCTGACATGAAGTAGTCTGGATTCAATCATTAACTTTTCATTTATATAACGTAACTCTACTTCTTCCGCATTCCCGCACATATGATGGCCTTATGAAAGCAGAAACCTGCTTTGTAAGATAAAAGCTGCTTTTTAAGAGATTTGTAGCTCAATTCCCAGTATCATGATTCATTTTAGTGCGTCTGTTCTCTATCCTTACAACTTCAAAAATATATTTTTTCCAAACAGTTTAAAACTTTTGTGTTACAAATTTTAACCGTTGAACTAAAATTTAAGGTTTGACTTCCCTTGAATAACGATAGGTTGACCTCTGTTTGTTCTATGTTATGTACAGAATAGTCATGAAATTAAAAGTATGTAGTGCCTACATAATCAATTTTAATGTTATATATAACATCAAAAATTTCTTAAAAGACTCGGTTATGGGTTCAAAATTTGTCAGCTTTCATTGTTTTTCTAAATTTTTATATTTTTTAAAGAGGTATGCTATATGCTTAGATAAGCACGCAACAAAAATTAAACTAACATTATGCACTATTACTGTATATTACACTCATTTAAGTTCTTCTCCAATTATTAATTATTTAATTATTTTTATCTAGAATAATGTGTTAGTTGATTCTGGCCACCAAATGAAAATCATACAGTTATTAAGAATTGACAATGACTGTAAATAACTCTAAACTAAATAAACATTTTGTTTTGCATGTATGGAAATCAGGGTGTTTAATATATTGTATATCGTCAATAACCAATAATATATTTCTGGATTCAAATTATCAATATTTAATTTGCATGTAAAAAAAATTAAAATTTGAATTCGTTGGGTAATTGGATGCATTTGGTAATAAATTAAATGAATGGGTGAAAAATAAAAATTGTTAAAATCTACTGCTGATCAGTCGCGATCCTAGGTCAAAAGTTTTGGGGTGGCTAAAGCCCCCGGTGTTTTGTGGGTTTAGTATACATTTTAATGTACCAGGAAGCAACAGGGTTGGGAGGGCACATTCTAAGCCAGTTAGGATTGGTGGAGGGGGGTATTCGTAGTGCTAAGAAGAAATAAAAAAAACTTATTCTACAAAGCAATGCCTACTACAGTCTATCTTACTTAAATCATTAGTAATAATGGGAGACAGACAGAGAAAAATAGACTCCAGCGCCGGTACTCGAACCCGGGCCCTCCGCATAAATTGACTTGCTAAATATAGATGAATATTGAAAGCTTGGATTTGAGGAATATCTATCAGTTACGACAGAAAAANAATATTAAAAGACAGAAAACATTTATTTAAAATTATGTTTACTTAATGATATTTTGTATAGTACATCGCAAGCATGATTTTTACTAATTAATAATTTAATTTATTATAACTAATTTGGTCACTTAAAATGCACATTGTACAATCTAACATGTAGTCTAAGGGTAAGTGTCCATCTGAGACTTTTTAGTATGGAGACTCGCTCTCGAGATTAAAATCGCTAGTGGACATGGGGCTGAAACTAGTCTCGGAGACTCGCCGACTCTCCGAGACTCGAGAGAGCCTGATGTTGCTCTCAAGTGGACAAAGTTTTGAGACTAACCTCGAGACTAGCTCTCGAGATTTAGTCTCAGATGGACACTTACCCTAAGAACGTTGAGGTAATCTGGGATAAAGGTTAATCACCTTTTACCTTGTCTTTTAAGAAATATAGTTAACGTCTGTTATTAAATTATGTTAATGGCCCTAGAATAATATTAAGTGTAGAAACTCCAAAATGCGTCCAGTTGCATCAAACCCCGAGGTGCACCTGTGTGCCAAATTTTATTTTTCTAGCTATAGTAGTTTATGAATTGAAACAAGCCAACGGACAAACGACACCAATGGACAGACGGACAGACAGAGCCGTTATATAAGGTTTATTTTTGTACTTTGTACAGAAACCTAAGACTGACTAATTTAATGCATATATAATTAAAGTGTTTCTTGTATATTGATAAAAGTGCATTATTTATGGATACTTTTTCATTTTATACTCTCTCAAAAAACCAGATATGATTCATTGAAACCAAATTAATACGATTAGTATTTAATTATCGACCGACACATACTCCCAAGATTCGCAAAATTGACCTGTATACATCTGTGTCTCAAACTAGAGGACTGAAGATGTAAAATGTATACAGGACAAAACGTATAATACGAAGAAGTATCCATAATTGGTACACTTCTGGTAAAAACTTTAATTTAAATGTGCCAATTTTTCCATTTCTATACATGATGCCACATATACGCTACATCAACCTAAAAGTCCCCCACCCCCCTTTATACTTACTAATTTCATGTCCACAATACCAACGAAACCCTTTTTTACGTGACTTCTCACACAACTTTTTTTTTAAGCTTTTTATATTTTGTATTATTATTTCAATTACCAATTATTTGACAATTGACTGTGTTGATTTTGTTAGGTCCGTCTTCGATGGCACCGGGAAGAGGTCCATATGAAGATATTGGTGCGAGAACTTAAATTTGTTCACAGATATTTATATTTTTTTTTTTTAAGAGATGGTTTAGAGTAACTGTTTAACTCTATATTTACAATATTTTTATATGATCTTTATGGTTTTTTTATTAGTAATAATGGGAGACAGACAGAGAAAAATAGACTCCAGCGCCGGTACTCGAACCCGGGCCCTCCGCATAAATTGACTTGCTAAATATAGATGAATATTGAAAGCTTGGATTTGAGGAATATCTATCAGTTACGACAGAAAAAAAAACCATTCTCCTGCGTAGCTTAGTTGGATAAAAGAGCATCTGCACCGGAAATGCGGAGGGCCCGGGTTCGAGTCCCGGCGCTGGAGTCTATTTTTCTCTGTCTGTCTNAGCTTGGATTTGAGGAATATCTATCAGTTACGACAGAAAAAAAAACCATTCTCCTGCGTAGCTTAGTTGGATAAAAGAGCATCTGCACCGGAAATGCGGAGGGCCCGGGTTCGAGTCCCGGCGCTGGAGTCTATTTTTCTCTGTCTGTCTCCCATAGTTAATAATGATTATAATTTGATTTAAATTGATATTTTAACTTTCCGTGGTATGAAGACTACCAAAAACTTAAAAATTGTCTATCTTACTGTAAGTCATGGGTATCATCTGCAGTTGAGGGGGGATTTATGGCGGGGGAACTGGGGATCCTCTCCTGGAAAATTTTGAAAATATGACCTCTTAAAACAGCGCTTTTATGCATTTCTGAGATGAAAGCCCCCTGCACATAAGTTTTGTAAGTTCTTATACTTTAAATGCATATTTTTTTTTTTTTTTTAGGGTTTCGTTGGTAAAACTAAAAAAAAACTCCTATAATTTTGTTCCTGTGTCTGTCTGTCACTCTGTACGGTTCCAATAACATTTGAATCAAAAGAGAAAAAAACATGAAACTTTGCAGTTATTAAAGATCATATTGACACGCTCACAGGAAAAAATATAGTAAATTCAAACTTATCTGGTGAGTGGGGTATACAATAAAAGTCGGTTGATGTAGCGTATATGGGGCATCACGTATAGAAATGGAAACAAGTAAGGCGCGCTTCACATAAATAAGTGAGGCGATAATCGCCAGTTTCTGTACGACATAGTTAAAATATTTTCATATTCTTTTTCTTCAATTTAAGACCTTTAAATAGATGTATAACATGCCATGGTAACTAAAAACTTTTTTTAGTCACCTGCCATATTGGCCAGGCCGCCATCTTGAAAATATTAAGTGTAGAAACTCCAAAATGCGTCCAGTTGCATCAAACCCCGAGGTGCACCTGTGTGCCAAATTTTATTTTTCTAGCTATAGTAGTTTATGAATTGAAACAAGCCAACGGACAAACGACACCAATGGACAGACGGACAGACAGAGCCGTTATATAAGGTTTATTTTTGTACTTTGTACAGAAACCTAAGACTGACTAATTTAATGCATATATAATTAAAGTGTTTCTTGTATATTGATAAAAGTGCATTATTTATGGATACTTTTTCATTTTATACTCTCTCAAAAAACCAGATATGATTCATTGAAACCAAATTAATACGATTAGTATTTAATTATCGACCGACACATACTCCCAAGATTCGCAAAATTGACCTGTATACATCTGTGTCTCAAACTAGAGGACTGAAGATGTAAAATGTATACAGGACAAAACGTATAATACGAAGAAGTATCCATAATTGGTACACTTCTGGTAAAAACTTTAATTTAAATGTGCCAATTTTTCCATTTCTATACATGATGCCACATATNCTTGTGTCCTTTGAGCTGCCCCATATTATAACTCCAGCGGCGCCCATTTTCTTTGGTAAAAGGATGCTTGATGACATATCGACCTTAAAAATATTAAAAAAAATTAAAATTTAAAAACAATAATGTAAAAAAACAAATTTTATATAAAAATTAGGTTTTTTCTTATTATTATTGTTACAATTTTTTTTTTTAAATTCATATTTTATTCAAATTTATTTCTTAAATATTTTTTTTTATATAGTTACATTAGACACTGTTTTTATTTTTATTTATGTTTTAATGAATCCCCTCCAAAAAAAAATGCTACTTATGTATTATGTATTAAAATATATTCTTTTTATATTTAACCCTTAGAAACATTTCTCATTTCCTAACATTTTAATCTGTTACTGTTGCCATACTAACAAAATATGAAGTACTAAAAAAAAAAAAATGGATCGACTGACAATATTTATTCTGATAACTAAATTTTTATAAAATCTTATCAAAAGAATAATATATAAGGCTTTGAGTAGTATACGAGCGGCAGAGGGAAAAATCAGTAGAGTGGTGAGTGACACTAGCTACAGTTGGAGAGAAAATAATAGGCTGGGTGGTATTCCCATAATCATCATGGTGCCATTCGGTGAACTGGATAAACTGTGGGCGGTGAGCGACATTTAATTTCTAGGCTTAGTGGTAAGTGGCAACATTTGCCACGCAGACGCTCATGTTTCTCATATCCAGTCGTCCTCTACTCAAATTACACTCAATGTAAATGTAAGCAATACCACGCTGTCGCTCTTCCACCCACCGCCCCTGGGGGCTCCTAGAAGGGAAATAAAGGGGCCCCTACTAAAAGTTTGCAGGGGGGCCCCCAATATCTTACCGCCGTCACTGCCCACCGCTCATATTGTGCCTGAGTCCTAAGAATAACTTTTTTTAAGCATGAATATTGATTTAAAATAGCTAAATGTATTATATTGCCTACAGTCTGTTCCAAAGTAGTTAGTGCGTTGACAGCGTGGGAAAAAACTAGCAAATGGGGTGGGGAGCCAATGAGAGCCTGAGATTTTCCCGGACAAAAGGTCGGGCAAACTAGGCAAAGATAAATGTCTCTAGTGGAGGGGAAAGGCCCCCTAACCACAGATCTAGTGGCTTTAGTTTATCCTTCAGAGAGGTTGGCCAATCTGTGTATTACTCGATTTTTCCAGCTGTCTACGCACTAACTCTATTTTGGGACAGATTTTAAACACTTTGATTTATTGCTTGTTTGTATGAAACATTAAGATTTCACATGTTTTTGTTTTTTTCTTTCTTTTTTTTACAAGCTTTTATTTAACTTGCAATGTTTGTATGTATGTATGTATGTTCGGGTCAATTCTTGCAACTGAATTTTAAAGCAGTTATCCTCAACCGATCGAATTGAAGTTTTGCAAACACGTTTAGTTTGGATGACAATGCATGGTTAGCTAAGTGAAGTCATTCTAAATCCAATATGGCGGGCAGTTCAAGATGGCGAACTAGATATTTTTTAAGTACCTAAATTATATGGGTATCAAATGAAAGGGTTTGCTGAGGAGAATACAAATAAAAGCTTGTTTTTTTAATATGTTTTAAATAAAAAATGTTTGCCTTATTAGCAGAGAGGGGAGCCTAATATGTTTAAACGATATTGTTAAAATTTATTTAACACATGTTCAGAAAAATAATACAAAAGTTGAAATCAAAAAATTAATTTAAACTCTAGTTAGTTCGTGTACGTGTCATGTCGGACAGATTATTATATGTTAATTATTCCGGTGAAATTTTCATATTTAAAGTTGGCATGTAACAAGCAAGCTACATCGTGCTTTGCCTAAATAACATGTTATAAATTGATCAATATTTGTACCTTTTATAAACTATAACCAACACACACATACACATTGTTAATGATCATAATTAACTTTACATTATCATGGAATCCTAATATCTGAATTTAAATTTAAATTTTATTTTTTCATTCAACCAGGCTTATACATTTTATTATACTATTAATAATGTACTAGGGGGCTCTGCCCCTTACTCGCTTCGCTCGTCAACCCCCGAAAAGACGCGGTGCTGCCTGGCCGACGTGGTGTGAGAAGGGAAGTAGTATAGTTATGGAATATGAGAAGGGAAGTAGTATTGTGGCTGAGATAGTGGGGATAGCCGCAACTACTATCTACTTCCCTTTTCTCGCTGACAATCTAATATACCTACTCTCAAGTTCTCCCTTACAGGCTTTCCTCTTCTCGGACGAATATTATATCTCCCTCACTCTATCTACACAGTTAGCNCCTGGGTGAAAGCCAGATACTTAACCAATTGCGCCATACCTATATAACGAATATCGGAGCACAAAACTTCCTATTTAAATGTTTTAATTTTAATTACCTATAACTGCATAAAACTTACTTATTTCAATTATAAGTAATTATCTCTCAGCTCTTTTTCTAAACCATATTTATTATTCTGCCCGTTACCGCGGGCCTAACGGCTAGTTAGTTATAATTAATATTAATTTATTAAGCTGATCCAACTTCCTTGATCAAATCAACCCTACTACAATTGTAGAGATGTTATGATTGATAGAAATAAAATACAATTTTTGAGTCATTGCTAGCTTAAGGTCCTCAGAGGAAGGAAGGGGTTGAGGGAGCAATGCAATTTCAAAAGTGGTTCATTATGCTCCCCCTATATGCTAACACTTTCAAGCGAGCTCAATCCGAACTAAAGTGATCACGTGGTCACTGGTCCTTGTCTTATTGGTCTATTCCTGGTCTTTCTGTCCCCACAAACGGTTGTCAACAAATCCTCATCGGTAGCATTTATTTGATACCCCACTCAAAGAAGATCACTATTGGTTATCTATGAACTATTACACGTTTATTAACGACGTTTTAGGGATGTCGATAGATCGATAGCACTATCGATACTATCGATAGTTGTTGCTATCGATAGTGCAATCGTTATAATAAGCTAACTATCGATTGTCCATAACCCCCCCTGCGAAAACAAAAAAACTACTCTTTATTTTTATTATTCAAGCACAAAGCAAGACCGCAAGCCTAAAGTATGGCCTAAAACTCCACACGGATATGAACAGTGAGGTGTTCATGAGGAAACTGCAGCGGGCCCAGGAGGCTCTGTCCTCTCAGTCAGACAGCAGCTCTGTCAAGACTCTGAGTGCCAGCTTCGGAACTAAGTGGCCGTACAAGAGAACCATGTCAGCCCCCGCCTCCATGGTACCCAGGCAGGACACCAAGCAGGGTAACAAGTTTTTTAAAATTAATACCATTCAGTAGTATACGGGCCATTCCCACTTAAATTGCCCATTTCAGCATTAATTTTCCATTTAATTTTTTTATGGGAATTTCATTATTTATTACTGAGGAACTAGACAGGTTGCATCCTGGATATTTTCAGTTTGAAAGTAGTGTTAAACACAAGAAGGTTTACAATTATTGAACTTGTAATACTTTAATGCATCAGACAGGTAACTTTAGATATAATAATGAAATTGACACAGTGTCACAACATGTTGACATGTTTCAGTAATTTACTAACTGGTAAATTATTGTCAAAGGACAACAGACCTCATGCTCGTAATGGTCTACTGAAACTGCTGCGTACTTTAAAACCTGATGTTGATTCNCTGAACTAGAACTGAACTAGAACTGAACTAGAACTGAACTAGAACTGAACTAGAACTGAACTAGAACTGAACTAGAACTGAACTAGAACTGAACTAGAACTGAACTAGAACTGAACTAGAACTGAACTAGAACTGAACTAGAACTGAACTAGAACTGAACTAGAACTGAACTAGAACTGAACTAGAACTGAACTAGAACTGAACTAGAACTGAACTAGAACTGAACTAGAATTAAATTTGTTATATGTTCGATAGTTCTATCGATAGTTGGGACCGATAATATCGGAGTTATCGATTGTTTCAACTATCGAACTATCGACATCCCTACGACGTTTCTACCTTTAGATAATTAATAAGGTTAAGAACAAACATTAAAGTACATTATTTATGAAGAATACTGTTTTTATTTATTCTAATCAGCTGGTATCAGATAAATTTAGAGTTTTTATCGAGATATCGATATTGTTTCACCAAACTGCCGCTTGGGAGGTTTAGTATAGGGGTGTAGCGTAATGAACCACTTTTTGAGACCCAGATTCTATAGCATTGTTCCCTCTACACCTTATTTCTTCTGAGCTAAGGTCTACACTGCTTTCACAAAATATTCTAGACTTGGCTTCCCTCGTTACTATTGAGAAGTAAATAAATAAAAAAGTTGTAAAAAAATAAATATGCTTGTTTGTCTATGTAGAGATTTAAGAATACAGTTGGACCTCTTTATAACGAACTTCTTTTCAACGAAAATCTCCATAAAACTAATGTTTTTTTATGTCCCATTGATTCTCCATTGATTATTTATATAGAGTGCTATACTGGAAATATATAGGCCCGTAGTTTAAATCCCGGCGCTGGAGTCTATTTTTCTCTGTCTTTTTCCCGTAGTTAATAATAATTATAATTTGATTTAAATTAAAATTTAAACTTTCCGTTGTATAAATTTACCAAAATTGTAAAATATGAATAACAATAATTGCTTTTGTATTGGAATCAGTAAAAACTGATGTTTGTTACATTTTGCATTATTGTTGTTGTTACATTATTGCTTGACATACATTGTGTTGGGTAATTTTTATTTCATGTATATGCAATACATGAATGTAATTATAATAATTTTTATCAAAATAAATAACTATGAGGTTGTTATTCTTATATATAAATATGTATATAAGTAAATCAATAAGAAAAATTCTACATAATCAAATTTCTATGTAACACATTTTTTTTATGGAACCCTCAAGTTTATTATGATAGCGGTCTGACTGTAATATATGCCTTTATATGATTACTAGTTACAATCCCCCCCCCCCTCATTTCAAATGTTGCATTAGTTCAGCTGCGTTATAGAAATACAAATATTTGTAGCACCTGTGCAAATAATTCTTCTGCATAACGAGTAGTTTTTATTATTTTTTTTACTTGATTATTTGTTGTAGAATTTGAATAATGTTATTGCAATTGAAACAAATGAGATCATTGTAGTATTATAACTCTAAAACCTCATAAAAATACGAAGAATGTCAATTATCCAAACGTCCGTTATCTGAACGTTCAATTATCCGAACTGACTTCATGAAAAGAAAAGAAAAAAAAAAAAACCTAAAGCCAGCGCTTAATTAATTATGAAAAAGAGCGCTGTTAGCTGTATAATTATATTTATTCACTATGTACTATACTCTTCTTACAATTAGAATTGTTTTTTGACACTCAGGTTGACCAACCTATGTGAGGGGAAGAAATAAAGCCACTAGGCCTATAGGAGGGGTGGAAGAGCATCATTTGTTTGTCGACAAAAGAAGGTTATTTTACTACTTCAACAAATCATGATCTATTTACCTGATTTTGCCACTTAGAGTTTCACTTCTTATTTACAGTAAAGTTTACTAAAGTTTTGACTTTTGACACTCAGATTGGCCAACCTAAATCATGAAAAAAATAAAGCCTCTAGGCCTGTAGGAGGGGTGGGGCTGGTGACATTTTTGTTTGCCTAGTTGGCCCGACCTTCTAAAATTCAAAATCCTGACTTCTCATTGGCTCCCGACGGATTTTC
>KZ652781.1:8636-20396 GCA_001010745.2 Gerris buenoi | reverse complement strand
GCGAAAATTCGATTTTGAGATTTTGATGGATTTACACGTTTTGAGGTCCCCTGAGTCCAAAAAAGTGGTTTTTAAAAAATGTCTGTCCGTCGTCTGTCTGTCGTCTGTGCAGACGCCTGGAGCCTAAACTACTGGGCCGATTTGACGAAATTTGGCATACACGTTCAGAAAAATCATACCCCGAGGCGAAATCGAGAAATGAATTTTAACTCCAAATTTGAGGGCGCTACCCCCCAAAAACTCTGAAAAAACACGAAAAAAAAATATTTCTCAAAATTGGTTCCGACGATTTTGATTGAAAAATTCTAAAATGTAGTCAATTTAAATACGAATCTAATGATATAAGCCGTTTTCCCAGGAAAAATCTAGTTCCTGAGAAAATAGCTTAAAACGCGGATGGAGAGAGCCCGGGTTCGATTCCCCGCCCGGGAGAAGTTATTTTTATGATATTTTTGATGAAATTTTCAATAGTAATTAAATGTACATATATGAGAAAGTTTGTCTGAGTTGTCTCGGACCGATTTTTTTTTTTATGTGCAGCAACATGGTATTGGGTTTATTAGTCAGACAATTTTTTTTTGCTGTTGTTGCAATTTTTTCCCTGCTCCGTCCTCGAACCATAGATACAAATTACATCATCATGACACGGATCAGACCCACATCAAAGGGTGGGGGAAGAGTCCCCATAGAGGGTGTCCCTCACCCTGCAACCTCCGCGATTCATTGATGCAATTCAGAGTATCATGGCATGGGATCGAACCCACGACCTCGAGTTGCCTCGACTTATTGATAGCTGAGCAAGCACCTTAAAATGCTCGGCCACCCTGGCTCCCCAGTTTATTTGGTATCAGAACTGATATTATGTTAAAATAATCAGGTTAAGTGTTAAGCGAGGGTCCGTAGACAACGCTAGTGTTTTAGTATTATCTATTGATAGTGCTGTTATTAAGTATTCTACTTTTAACGTAATTTTTAGATGTTGCCAGGGTTTGTAATGTTTACGTTAAATATTTTGTTTTGTGTCAAAAATATATGTCAGACTTGTTTTAAAGGCCCGTTTACACTTTGATTAGTGCGAGTGCTAGTGTTAAGTAAATTTTGAAAGTGTTTAGTAGTGTCTAACAGTGTTTAGTGCAAGTGATTAGGAGTTAGATTTATTTTGAGGAAAACATGTTATTTTGAATGCAGAATTATTATTATTATTTTTTTTTTTTTTTTTTTTGTGGGAGGGGTACTGTTTTGATGATTTTTGACCCATTGTGACAGTTTTTTTGACCAATCTTGAAACATTTTACCAGGGGTATCCAACTCCAGTATTCTAGAGGTGTAAGAGCACTAGCGCTCCACGGGAAGATGGTGGTTAAAATTGTAAACTACTTATGATCTTTTGACATTTAGACTATATTGTAAATAAACAATGAAAAAAAAAAAATAACTGCCTCAGTGGCCGATTGAGATGCGCGATTGCCTAAAATGCGAAAGTTCCCGGGTTCGATTCCAGGAAAATTACCAAATAATTTATTAATTTATTTATTTTTAATTAAAAAGCTCGAAATCTTTTGAATGGTGTAAAAGATTTAGTTACAATATTAACCGCACCTTCCCGTGGAGCGCTAGTAGTCTAACACAGGTAGATAAAGAGGGGAGTTGGAAATCTTTCCGTTTAAGGATTCTATGATAGCTGCATTTTACTTATTAATTGTATAATTTCAAAATAAAAAAAAAAATAAAAATAAAACCCTGACATCTAGGTTGGAGTGAGAATCCTACTCGCAGCTCCACTAAACAGTGCAAGTCTACTAAACCACTCGCAAAATTACTAAACACATGTGTCCAAACAGGTTTAGTGGATTCGAAGAAAGAGTTTAATTTTCAATTTGAGCAAATAATTAAAGTATTTTAATTGTAAGGACTTATAGTACTTTTGAGTTGTTCTTACAGTAATCTTTGTATGGCATTTATTTTAACCCAAGAAACTCAATGTAGAGGCAGCCATACCTGGTAGGTGGAACCATACTGACTTCCACCTACTGCGAGTTATTTAATAAGAGATAAGGGAGGTGGTTTAGTGGGTAGTTCCACTGGTACGCCCATTAGTGTTTCGGTTAGAGCGTAAATACATTCCACCTCCATCCCAAAAAAAAGAATGATCGTTAAATCCAAATGTGTTTGACGCATTCCTCAACAAAAAAAAAACCCAATTCTCAGCATTTTTATAATTAAAATAAAAAGTTGTAAGTTACGCCAAAATGATCCACTTATGAAGTTCCAGAGGAGTATTTCTTATTTCAAAATTTGTTGTGCGGGACTGTGAACTAATTTATTTTTTATTCATACTACGGAAAGATTAAATTTTAATTTAAATCAAATTATAATTATTTTTAACTACGATAAAAATACAGAGAAAAATAGACTCCAGCGCCGGGATTTGAACCACGGGCCTCTAAATTTAGAGGCCCGTGGTTCAAATCCCGGCGCTGGAGTCTATTTTTCTCTGTATGTTTCTCGTAGTTAAAAATAATTATAAATTAAGTACAAAAATTGTAAGCTACGAAACTTACCACTTGTTTAGCTTTGCTCTCCGTCCAAAATGGGTGCTTTGATTTTTCTACATCTATCGATCTCTCTCGATAAACATCCAACTTACCCCAGTTTTCCCTCCAAATTGGTCTCCAATCTTCAAAATCAATAATCCCAATACCTGAAAAAAAATATCATTATTCATTAAAAAGTTCGTTGTTTTGACTGAGATTTTGTGGAAATCAAACATAACATAGACCTAGAGCTTGGCCCTAGCTCTTAATCTGATTGGAAACCCCCTCACACCCGCTTTTCCAAGAACCCCACACCCCTCCCGACCTTATGTCCTAAGCACTTGCCACCTTAACTCCTTACACCTTGTCAGTCTATAAATATAAGGCACTGAAGATAGCCGTCATACTTTTTATAAATGTTAGTTAGTTAGTTTTATAAATGTTAGTTATAATAAGTTGATGTTAGTTTGTCACTTGATAGGTTAGTTAGTCAAATATTGTTCCAAATCAAAGTGATCGCCTATCAAGGGACAAACTAACATCAATTTGATTTTTAATCTTCTAACTAATTTTGTACTCAGAATCATGAAAATCACATTGTCCACCATAATTGGCCGGACATCCAAATTGGTTGAGGCAGTGTATATGGGGCATCATGTATAGAAATGAAAATAACTGGCACAATATAATTAACGTCTTTTCTGTGGATTGATCAAAAATGCACCAATTATTAACTTATACACAAAATTCTAGCTTGATGTTAGTCAGACACTTTTTTTTCCTGCTATATCCTGGAGCATAACATAATACTTCTAATAGTGCGAATCAAAACAAGTCCTAAAAAGGTACAGAATTACTATGTTAAAATCCAGACTAAAAATGTCTTTTTAGGGTTTGTAGATACTTCTCAAAACCCTTATGCCGAGGGTGATGTGTCCGTCCGTCCGTCGCTCTTTGGTTTATAGGGCCCGAACCGTTCAAGCGAAAGAGCTGAAATTTGGAACACTGGTGCAACTTTTTGACCCAACCAGAGAAAAAATATACAGAAGTCCATAATTAGATTTGCGCATGCGCAATTCAAAAAAATGTGGTAAACTCAAAAATTTACATTTTTTTAAATTTTTGAGTGGGGTATCAAATGAAAGCTGCTGAAGAGTAGAACACAAATATATATATGCTTTTTTAAATTTTGCATTCCTTATAGGGGAAAAAAATCAAAATATACCCAAAAAAAATTTTCCCCCCCCCAACCACTATAGATCGGCTGGTGCTAAAATTTCGAAATAATTCATGCTAATACCTTATATTAGGGCGATGATATTTCCGGGAGTTCATTCAAAGGTTTTAAAAATTGCTAATTTTGTGCGCAAAAATTTGGGGTGCGCCCAAAATTTTATTTTTTTAAAATTTTGAGTTGGGTATCAAATGAAAGCTGCTGAAGAGTAGGACACAAATATATATTTGCTTTTTTAAATTTTTTATTCTTTAATGTTTTTATAAGTCAAAATATACCCAAAAAAACATTCCCCCCCCCCAAACTTTATATAATGGCTGGACCTAAAATTTTGAAATAATTCATAGTTATACCTTATGGTGGGGCGATGAAAATTTCCTGAAAAATGTAATTTATCTTGTCGTTAATACCGATAAAAAACATTGTGACCCCCCGGGGGATCGAACCCGGAACCCTTTGGATCGAAGACAAAAAAATCATAATTACATAACGGGTGTGCTAATTCATCTACAAAACCCTAAAAAGTACTTGGACGCAAGTACTTTTTTTTTTCTAAAGTACTTTTGTTTGCTGAATCCGAGTCCGAAGTACAAATTTCTCTCCTGTGCATAGAGTTTTCAATATATTAAAGGCCACAGTTTGCCCCAAACCAGGGGTATCCAACTCCAGTATTTTAGAGGTAGACCACTAGCGCTGCTCGAGAATTTGGCGGTTAAAATTGTAAACTACTTATGATCTTTTGACATTCCTCTAATTCTAAGATATAAACAAATACTGGTTGTCAGACATTTGTACTATTTTGTAAATAAACAAATAAAAAAAAACAAAAAAAAACCCAGCCTCGGTGGCTGTATGAGATGAGCGATTGCTCCAAATGCGAAAGTTCCCGGGTTCGAATCTAATAAACTGACAAATTAATTTATTTCTTTGAATTAAGAAGCTCAAAATCTTTTGAACGGTGTAAAATATTTAGTTACAATATTAACCACCAAATTCTTGAGCAGCGCTTGTGGTCTAACACAGGTAGATGAAGAGGGGAGTCGGAAATCTTTCCGTTTAAGGATTCTATGATCGCTGACTAAAACTATTGTTCAAATAATTGATAATAATGTTATGTACCAACCTGAGAAATTTTCATCAGGGATGTCTTGGTTGACTCTTTGTTTGAAAGATTTTAAATGCAGATTGAGATCGGCTTCCTGAGGCACGCCACCGTTCCGCACCATTCCTTTCTCTAGCGAAGGATACAAACCTGGATCGTAAAGTATCGTTATCTGATCTCCGAGGAAACTGTCCCCTGTATTCTGTTCCAACCCAAACATTGAGATTTCAGAGAAGTTAAGCCCGTATTTGTGGCACATCTGAGTCGGTACGTTCCACCATACTTTAAAACCGTCATTGGAAGGCCTGAAAAGGAAAATTTTATAAATTAATAAACTAATGGAAAATCAATTAAAATATAATAATATTAAAACAGTGTAATAATAATAATAATTCTCCCACTGTTACAATGGTTTAACATTGTCTAGTTTAGTCAAACTTAGAACTAAAAAACATGATGAAACTTAACAACTAACAAATGATAACAATTAAAGTTAAAATATAATATTAGTAAATAAGATTAAAACATAACAATTTAGATGAGTAAAATTAAAATTTAAAATTTATCATTAAGAAATTCATCTATTGAATAGAAGGCTTTTTCATTAAATATTTTCTTAATAGTTTTGCTGAAGCATGGTTCGGTAAGAGTAGATATGTTGTGCGGAAGTTTGTTAAAGCATTTTCTTGACATGTAGAGTAGTGAGTTGTTGGTGAGGGTCAGTCTATGGGCAGGATAATCAAGTCTATTGCGATGTCTGGTGTTGTAGTTGTGCTGTTTGTGTTGGAGGCTATTGAGGTTATGTTTTGCGTAAATAAGTAGGTTGTAGATGTAGAGTGAAGGAAGAGTAAGTATTCCCAGCTCAGTGAAACTTTCTTTGCAGGAACTTTTATAACTAAGACCTTTTATAATCCTTATTAATTTTTATTTGGAGGATGAATACGTCATTGGCTTTAGACGCACCTCCCCACAATCGAATGCAATAGGCCATTCTCGAATGGAAATAAGCGTAGTACATCATTTTTAGAATGTCTTTGTTGACTTTATCTTTAAGACTTCTTATCATATATATAGCTGAGGATAAAGAAGTTAGTAAATATTTTATGTGTTTATCCCATCTTAATTGTGAGTCCCATGTCACGCCAAGTACTTTTATAGTAGTAGTATTTATGTAGGCGTTGATTGGAATAAAAGTCCGTTGTTAATTTCTTTTTTTATTTTATTACACAAAGCTTTCTCCCAGGGAACCTGAGCTTCATCAGTGTTTCGAACAGTGGTAGAATACTATAAATTTAGAGAAATTAGTCAAATGAAAAAAGCAATTCTGAAATTAGGCAATGAAAGTCTTACTGAATAATGTTAGTCAATATTTTGATTTGTTTTTAGCTGTTTAGTTTTTAGCAGTATGAACGCCTACACTGTTTTAGTTTCTACTCTCAAGTCCACCTATGAAAACCTTCAATTAAAATAAAATACCATATTTTAAATCAAATTATAATTATTATTAATACTGGGAGACAGACAGAGAAAAATAGACTCGAGCGCTGGGACTTGAACCACGGGCCTTTACATTTCCAGTGTAGCGCTCTTTCCAACTAAGCTACGCAGGAAAATGATTTTTCTCTGCCGTAACCGATAACTAGTCCCGAATCCAAGATTTCAATATTTCTTACAAGTTTTCTTTTTCCCAGTGTTAATAATAATTATAATTTGATTTAAATTTGAAAAACTAAACTTTCCGTAGTTATTAGTATGAATACTACCAAAAACTTAATTTCTAATTGATTGTACAAAGTACAGGTACTAATAGAGTAGGGGAGAGCGGGGTTGGTTGGGACACTTTTTTTTAAGAGGTCGTGATAGCCACAGTTTTGCATGAACTTTTTTTTTTTCATTTGTATTATTATCATACATAGAGATCCTAACTAACATATTCCAGACTTATAGCGACTTAAAAAAACATCATATTATTTTTTATGTTTTTCCAAAACCGTCACTTTGTCCAATGTATCCCAATGGGTGGGATACATTGGACACAGGGGTGGGATACTTTGGACACACACCAAAACCCCTGATTTTGCAACTGAACTCATCAAAACAATTAATTTGAGTACTTAAATAGATGAATTTTAAATAAGTAAGAAAGTAGGCAACCAAAAGACGAAATAGGTATGATGTGTGTGTGATATGGGGGATGAGTGGGACAGTAGGGGAATGAATGGTACTAACTTTCTAACTCACCCCTCGACGCCATTTTTTAAAAACAACATAAACTACATTGGAACCCATTGTTCCTGAGTAAGCAAACAAAGTGATTTGTAATCATAAATAAATCCATTACCAGGTAAAAATAGAAGAGACCCCGAAGAATATTGCAGTGAGGCTGGAAGGCTTCCGACGTGGGTCTCAAATACATCAGCTTGCCTCCAAATCGAATTTATTTTTTTTAAAAAATTAATGGTAATCATCAACACATCAGACCACTTAAGGGATTGAATAGTAACTGAAGGGCTACTGACTGGTCCACCAGGGTTTCTAATCTTACCTTCCATTCAACCAAAAACAGCAGTGTCCAATTCATCCCACTGTCCCAACCAACCCCGCTCTCCCCAACTTTATAATTAATTCTCGGTCTAGTTCTAATGTCATAAATATTGACTTGTTCAACTTGTAGGAATATTGAAAGCTTGGATTCGGGACTAGTTATCGGTTACGGTAGAGAAAAATCATTCTCCTGCGTAGCTTATTTGGAAAGAGCGCTACACTGGAAATGTAGAGGCTTGTAGTTCAAGTCCTGGCGCTGGGATCTATTTTTCTCTGTCTGTCTCCCAGTGTTAATAATAATTATAATTTGATTTAAATTAAAAATTTTAATTTTTTACCAAAAACTTAAAAATTTAATTTAAATTACCTTAAATTACTTAAAATACAGTAGAACCCCGGAAATCCGAACTAATTGGGACCAGGGTCGGTTCTGATTTCTGAATTGTTCGGATTATCGGGATGTCTGGTTTTATTGTCAATTAAAATAATTAAATTGATGCTGGTATAGTTTATAGGTATATTCTTAAGTTCCGGCTCGAGAAATGCCCAGTATTTCTGTTAAAAGAAAGAGATTTAGAATAATTATGATTAAGTTAGAACGTTGACAAACCTTTTTCGGTATTAGGTTTCATAGAAATATAGGGTGGCAAGTATAAAGGTAGAGTATTTCAAGAAATGCATTGAATACAACTGAGAATAGGAGAGGGTTTTAAGAAACATGTAGATGCGGCTAAACTCAACCCTGGGAAATTTCACCAAGAAAAATTATATCCTCATTTTTAACCATTATCAGCTCACAACATTGCAGTCATTTTTACATCTTCTGAACAGTTTACATCTTTTAAGTTTTGTTAGAAGAGTTTTTTTTATAAATTTTATTCGTTCAATAAATTGAACATTTTTTTTTCACCGCTAGGTACCTGGAACTACAGGAAACATTTCTATGTAATATGTATATTATTAACATCATTAACAATCGTTATTCGAATTAATATGTCACAGAAATACATTCTTTTTCAATTACAGCATATACTAAAGGTGAAAACACACGGGATAGAAAACTAGCGTATAGTTTTTACTATAGGTATAGTAAACTAGCTGACATGTTCACATGAGCTCTAGTTTTAGCCAGCTATACGTATAATTTACTATACTATAGTCGAACTATACGCTATACAGAAATATTACTATACAGAGGGGCCACACGAGAAGGAATCAAAACTATACTTGTTAATGTATTTTAAAATTTAATTTAATTCAATTGTTCATTGAAATGTCACTATATTATTTATAACCGTCACTTTTGTTTTTTAAATGAAGGCCTAAAGAAAACAAACGTAGAAAAACTGCTATAGCTATCAACTATACGCTATCCATTCTTGTTGGTATAGCTGCAAGTTTTCGTATAGTCTATAATAAAGGTGGTCACATAGGGATAGTTTTCTACTATACTATAGCTGAAAAAAACTAGCGTATAGTTCAACTATACGAATAGTTTGGACTATACGGATCGGTCACACAGCTATAGTCGCACTATAGCAAAACTAGACTCTAGTTTTCTATCCCGTGTGTTTTCACCTTTACTCCTACAATTTTTTATTTTTTTAACCCCAGAAGTTGTTCGGAATATCGGGGTTTTCGGATTTGCAGGGTTCGGATTTCTGGGGTTCTACTGTACCTTTAAAAAGGTATTTAAATTAATACCTTAATTTAAATACCTTAATTTAAGCCCTTATTTCATAAGGAGCAGAAACTATTTGGGAAAATGGAAGAATTACTTTTTGTTTTTAATGACTCTCTCTTTCATGTCCAATAAAGCCTAATAATCTTAATTACAGCTTTGAATCTTTGGCTCTGTGGTAAGAAGGCCAAATACCAAAAATTAAATCTACCGAGGGATGTTCATTAAAGACTGAGGGTACTTCTTTAGATTGTTACTCCCCTATGTGGTTTTAGAATATAAATGACTAATTAAATAACTTTTAGGACAAATGATATTTAGTCCAATGTACTTTGGGACAAAGGAATATCACACTTTTGTTTTTATAAGGGGAGTAACAGTCTAAAGAAGAACATTCCCTACACCTTCTTTAGATTGTTACTCACCTCTCTTTTCTTTATGAAGGGAGTAACAATCTAAAGAAGTGCCAGACTGAGACTTGCACCGCAAAACAAAGCTGTTTATTACGAGTCTATCCGCAGAAGTCTACGCAATATTATATTCTTTAATTTTCTCTAACTTAGAGTGAAACAATCAAGACAGTCCCGCTTTGCTGGTTTAGCATATTTAAAACCGCCATGACTTTAAAAAAAAAAAAAACAGACAAAAAATCGAAATTATTCTTTGATTTCTGAAACTCAAATTTTTCTCAAGGAAATTTTGAATTCTGAGGCGTCAAACAATTTCGTTCTTAATAATCATAATGCTTCAGTAAGCTTCGAAGCAAAAATATTTTAATTTCTCATTTTCGATGGATTCCGCCGTAATTTACTTACCTATATATTATAAGAGATTTATGATAAAAAAAATAGTTATTTAAACAGCGGAAGAATAAATTACGCACCTAATTTCATATTTCATGAGACAATCAATGGAACAGCTTTAGAATACGGTTACCAGACCCGCAATACACTATTTTCTTGAATTCACAACAAAACCTTCCCTAATATATCGATATAGCGTATATGTATATTATCTTTCGATATATCGAATTAATTCTGTGTCATGTCTGCTATAATATCCGAATCCATTTAACAAATAAAAATTACGAGAAAGAATTCGAGTTTAAAAAAAAATTATAGAAAAAAAAGGCACGACATTAACCTCGTAATTCTACGTTATTCGCTTATTTTATGTTACCTTTGGAAAAACAGGTAAAAGTGAATTGTACGGTGATGTTTAAAAAATTAAAGTACATATTTTTTTTTGCCCTAGAATTTTTAAAGGCCGCTCCGCACCGCTCATTTTCTGAAGAAAAACAACCCTGCTGCATATAGACCAGGTAGATGTCCAAATCGAAGTATAAAATTCGCTTTTTTGCGATATTTTTATATGTTATTTTGGGGCCGGTAACTGCCGAATTTTCCCGTAATCGTTAGTCAGTCCAGTCAATATCCCTAAATTAATAATACTTAAAAACACTCTCTTCGTTTGTTTGTTTTGTCAACCTAGTAAACATCTAAGTACATAAAAAGTCAGGAAAACTTCTAAGTCGTTAAAAAACCCCGTGAACATCCAAGTAAAATTAAAAATAGTTGGACGAAAATGTCAAGTAATGCTGTGAGAATCGATTGTACGTAGTACTTCGATTATAACCTGAAATCTAAGTGTAACCTACCCATAATGTGTGTTTTGAGCTTGGTAACCGTATTCTAAAGCTTAGCCCAATCAATATATAATTAACTTATAATTACATAATATCATCTAATTTACGCTCATACCGTTATACTTTGTAAATATGACAGCGTGGGAAGTTCGTTAAAAAACTGGAGGGGAGCCAATGAGAGCTCGAGATTTTGGCAAGTTATAGGTAGGGCCAACTAGGTAAACAAAAATATCACTGGATAACCTTAAGATAACCACCTAGTGGTTTTATTTTTTTCCCTTATATAGGTTGGCTAATCTGAGCTGTCAGACTTATAAAGTATAATATCATGAATATAGTTAAATTTTGTCTGGCAGTAAAATTTTACATTAGAGTCTGTACATAAAATAATATTTTTGATTGGGAAATTTATTAAAGAATACCTGTAGCATCGACCAATAGTTGAACAGTAAGGAGATAAGAAATTATTGATATAATGATAAATTATTGTAAAACTATTAAAAATCATATTAAACTAAAAAACTCATATTATTTCTTGATCACTCCGAAACTAGAATAAGTAATACAAATAATTAACTTATAATTAATTTGACACATTGTACGAACTAAATTTAACACGAATTATGTGTAAATTATTTCAAAAATACATTAAAAATTCTAATTGTATTAGTTTTTAGTTTACTTCTTCAAGGACGGTGTATAGAGGATGCCTAGGTTCGGGAAGCGAGCCCCGCCCCTTTCATGTGTGACGTCACCAGACTCCCTTACTACATCCCTACACAGCAACTCCCTATACCCATGCAACCCCGGCGTCGTTTATTACTATTACACTGTTCTGCAAAAAAAAGCCTCAAACTGAAAATGTCCTTTTCTAAAGTATTTTAGTGTGCTGAATACGAATCTGAAGTCAACATTTCTCCAATATGTACAGTTTTCTTGGAAAATGCGCCTAAAGTTCGGAAAAATTGTGTTTTTTGAGGTTTTCGCCCAAAAATATTGTAAAAAAAAAAAAAAAAAAAA